>ML796291.1:202774-255906 GCA_009831015.1 Picea engelmannii | reverse complement strand
AAGGAAATTGTTGAATACATCACCAGATGTATGGAATGCCAAAAGGTCAAGGCTGAGCACAGACACCCAGCAGGGTTGTTGCAGCCTTTACCTATTCCTGAGTGGAAATGGGATGTGGTAACAATGGATTTTATCACAGGATTGCACAGAACAAGCAAGCAGCATGATTCAATCATGGTGGTGGTGGACAAGCTTACTAAATCTGCCCATTTTATTCCACTGAAAACCACCCACAGAGCAACAGATGTTGCTGATATATTTTTAAAAGAAGTTGCACGCTTGCATGGAATTCCTAAGACAATTGTGTCTGATAGGGACCCGAAATTCACTTTGAATTTCTGGAAAGGACTGTTCAAAGGATTCGGAACGAATCTGAACTTTAGTACAGCATATCATCCCGAGTCTGATGGACAGACAGAAAGAGTAAACAGAGTAATAGAAGACATGCTGAGAATGTATGTGATGGATCAACCATCAAGGTGGGAAGACTACCTGCATTTGGTAGAATTTGCTTACAATAATGGGTACCATGCATCTCTGAAGATGAGCCCATTCGAGGCACTTTATGGAAGAAAGTGAAACACTCCAGTAAGCTGAGATAATCCAGTTGACAGAGTAGTAGTTGGACCTGAACTACTCAAAGAGATGGAAGATCAGATGATCAAAATTAAACAGAATTTGAAAGTTGCCCAGGACAGGAAATTACGCTGATAGTAACAGAACCCATAGAGAATTCAAAGTGGGTGACCATGTTTTCCTGAAAGTGAAAACTAACAGGAGTTCCCTGAAATTGGGAAGTTGCGCCAAGTTGGCAGCAAGATTTTGTGGGCCATTTGAGATCCTGGAAAGGATTGGGCCAGTTGCATACATGCTTGCATTACCTGCATCTATGACTGTACACAATGTGTTTCATGTTTCACTACTTAAGAAATATGTACCTGATGCTAATCATGTTATCGATTGGATTGTGATTTAGGTGGAACCAAAAGGTGTCTTGCAAGTGCGTCCTGTTCGCATATTGGACAGGAAAAACAAGCAGCTCCAGAATCGAGCTATAGGGCTTGTAAAGGTCCAGTGGACTTGGTACGATCCTGAGGACGCGACATGGGAGCATGAAGAAATAATGCGGGTAGAGTACCCGCATATTTTTTAAAATTTTGAAAAACTTGTAGAGACAGTGTAAGTTGCACTAAGGACAGTGCCAAAATAAGGGGAGGGGGATTGTAGTGTCCCCAAGGTCGAGCCTTGTACAGATCATGTTATATGCAAGAATTGTAAATGTGTTCTATAGGTTGGTGAGCCAAGTTTTGTATAAGCTGTAGGCTTATGTGTTTTGTTAGGTCAGGGAGCCCAAGTGTTGAAGGACAGGAGCCTGTTGATGTACTTATGTGTATGCAGATCAATTAATAAAATATAAACACCGCCAGTGCAGACCGACCACGATGAATGAGTGAAGGGGGACTGAGCGTCCATAGAGTGGGCAAGGGATTAGGGGCTGGAAGGTGGGAAAGGGGCTGAGTGAGGAGCCTAGGGGATAAGCCTAGGGGGCTTAGGCCTGGAATAATATTTTAATATTATTTCCAAAAAGAGCCATGTGCATATTATTTATCCTAATTCCTTTTGGAAGGACACGTGAATTCCCAAGTGGTGGGAGGAAGGCGTACGGATGGAACAAATGCAGTTCCCAGGGTGACAAGTGTCAACCCTAGTGCATGCAAATAAAACCGATGAAGAAAGCCATGAGGGGGTTTTTTTTGGCATCGAGGGGATCCGAATGCCTGAGCGAGAGCCTGGGGAAGCCAGTCTGCAAGAGACCTGCGTATAATCCTGATACAAAGAAGAAATCCTGTGTGGTCCTAGAGAATAGGTGTACACCCTTTCCAGAGCTGTGAGTCTGTGTCTGTTCTAAGAAAACCCGAGAGTGCATTTCCTGAATAGGAACCCTGTGTTGAACTCGAGTGGAAGAATCCTTGGTTGCTGGGAAAAAGCTGAGCTAGCCTCTGCATGGAGCCTGTTCCGAAATCATCCCGTGAGATTATCCTGTGATTGTTGAACCCATTTTGGGAAGCATTTGTCTGTGTTTCCCGTGGGTTGTTGTGACCACGCAGTACTAGACTGCATGAGGCTTGTTGGCCTGTGAGCGACTCCTCTGGGTGAGAGAGTGCGCAGAGGGAGAAGAGAACTCCTGGAAGGAACCCTGTAGCTGTCATAGAGCCCGGAGACTTCTGGTCCGGTTTGTTCCTGTAACCCAAGGTAAGGGAGACTGGCAGCCGAAGGACTGTCTAGGTGACAGAGAAGGTGCACTCTCTTGGTGTGGAACAGGCATGTGGGGAATGAGGGTCTGTGGGCAGTGAGCGTGGGGGATTCCTGGGAGAGTGTTCTTCCTGGTGGTTGTGTATGTGCTATCTTCCCTGTAACCTCAGACTAGCCTAGGATTCCTTGCCTTGGGGGTGGAGCTCGGTCCCAGCTCAGGGGTGACCTACTGTTGAGCTGATGAACAGTGTGGTCTAAGGCTGGGAGGTTCGTGGAAGGCCTCCACTTGGTTGGTGATTTCTACAGCTGATAAAAGATAAGTATATTGAATTATGATTTAATCATGTTGAGCATGACTGTGTTGTTTATGTATCATGTTTTCCGCTGTGTAAATGAATTACTGTTGAATTCTATGGTTACTTAATTGTAATAGTAACTTATATATTTTACTCTGAGAATTAAGTGTGTTTAATTGTGTTAAATGCATGTGGTTATAATTCCTGTACGAATTATGTAAACATTCATGTGTAGAATGGTAACTGAGAGGTTTGGAAACCTGGGTAGTGAGAAGGGTACACTACATACCTAATCACTCAATGAAGATATGACTTACTCAGTGCTACCTAATCACCCCTAGAATCTATGCACTCTCGAAGATACACTAGGAAGGAGTTCCACTCAGATTGATTGTTAAAAAAATTGGTTCCCAAACTTATGAACTCACAAACTATGTGAAAATTTGTTAGGACCTCTAGTTGGTGGTACAGACTCGTACAACAAATATTCTAATTATTTTGTGAACCACATAAAAAAAGAGAAAGTTGAACCAAGGGACATGCTCATCATATTTGATGTTGTTTCACTCTTTACTAAAATTTCGTTAAATGAGTCCATTCAAGCTAACAATGAAGTCACAAACCCTTAAAAATACAAACTAGCAGAAGTGTGTCTCATATCAACCTTCATTAGCTTTCAAGGAGATGTTTTTGAACAAATAAGTTGAGTGGCCATGGGGTCCCCTTTATCCCCAATTGTGGCCAACCTTTTCATGGAGAAATTTGAGAAAAGGGCTCTTGAATCATACCCCCTGGAACTATCAAGATGGAAGAGGTATGTAGATGATACCAACGTCAAGTGGCCTCATGGAAACAATGAATTAAATAAGTTCCTTGAACACCTCAATTGAATCTATGAAGACATCAAATTTACCATGCAACTAGAAGAAAATGAGAGCATACCTTTCCTTGATGTACTAATTACCAGGAAACATGAAGGAACCCTTAGGAACAAGGTCTCCAGGAAGAAAACTCACACCAATAGCTACCTTCAAGCCCACTCTTACCACCACCCTTCTCAGAAGATGGGGGTTCTCAATACCCTTGTTATGAGGGAAACAAGAATATCAGACAAGGAACATCTTGATCAAGAGATAGACCACCTAACCAAGGTATTTAAAAGCAGAGGATACAAAGAAAAGGACATCACGAAGGAAATGGAAAATAAATAAAGAAGGTCTCTCTCTTAGAATGATCAAGCCTTCAATGCAAAGGCGTACCTCCCCTACATTGAGGGAGTCACGGATAAGATTGAAAAAGTCTTAAAAATAAATGAAATGATAACTTCTTTCAATCCTATGATAATGATCAGGCGGAGAATGAGGTATGTTAAGGAATCTATTGACCATCATAATGAGAAGGTTGTTTACAAAGTTTCTTGTTCTTGTGATAAGTGCTACATTGGAGAGATTATACAAATGTTTCAAGTAATGATTAAAGAACATGAAGTAGTGTTGTCCCTTGACCAAGTTTTGAGGAAACATTGGTCGTGTTTGACCACTTTTGGGACTTGGACATGCTGGTCGAAGATGGAACACCCATGCAGAGTGGAGATCACATAATCTCGCTTGTTTCGCGGGCTTATGGACACAGCAAAGGGTTTTTAGGGTTTATGTAGTGGGTTAAGGGAAGTCATCCCATGGGTTTACCCATGATTAGGCCTCTTTTGTAAATGTATAAATAAGGCTCGAAGCGATGTAAGAAGGACGATCTATCTAGCTATGGGCACAATGATGTACATTGGATAGTTGGCAATGTGCACCATATGTTGTAAGAAGTAGGTCAATAATATCTGGTTGGATTTGTGCAAGGATGTGTTAAGGGATTGCAGAGATAATTGTAAGTGTTTTGTAAGTTTCTTTGTGCACAAACATTGTATGTAAGGCTTTGTGCTATTAAGGACTTGGCTCTGTGCCTTGACTTGATTTTGGGGAAGGTGGATCTAGTGCGATGTGAGTAGATCACTTGTCCACTACGGAGTTGGCTCTGTGGATTTTTTCACAGGAGAATATGAATGATCGAAGAATAATAAAGAAGAAGAAGAAGTTGGTGTACATAGCCCCACACTGGGGTGAACCACGTATATCCTGTGTCTTGATGTGCTTCGTGCGATGTTGTTTATGTGGTTATTTGCTTAGTGTTGTTGTTTTTATGTATAATGAATGCATATGATGTTGTAGATTAGTGCTTAATGTTGTAAATGAATGATAGATATGAGCTAATGCTATGTGTTAAGAGGTTTTGATGTCTTGATCTTGATTGTTACTGCGTTGTTATGTACTTAGGGCTTGATTTGTGATGTGAATGAGACTCATGAACTAATGAATATTGTTGGCTAAGTGATTTTTTAAGTGCTGTAATCACATATATGTGTCCCAGCTTGGTTGTAGATACCTGAGTCCTACAACCCCCTTGCCTCCACCTTGGGTGCTTCGCAAGTGTTTCCAAAAGGGACGATAGTTAGGGTTTTGTTGGTGCGTTGTTGAAGCATTCAACCCTGGGTCTGCCCATGTGCCAACAAATGGTTCTATTGCCGGGACCTGAAACTGTGATTGTTGGGAACTGAAGAAAAGAAAAATCTATATGCGTAGATATGTTGTTGTAGAGCGCAATATTCTACTTGACTTGCGAAGCTCTGTGCTAAAAAGGAAACCGAATCTGAAGAAAAGAGGTAAGATCTTAAAGCCTTGTGCTCTGGTAAAGGTAAGATAAGTGGAAATTTTTTCTTCGAAAGTATGAATTTAGGTTTGTTTGATAAATTTTTTCCTAGTTTGAAAACTAGGTCACAGTTATAAGAAAGAGTTGATCTGAATAAATTTGATAGAAATAGAGAAATATATGTTATTCCTATGCATAGAAAGAATTGTTGGACTAATAAGTGGATGCAGGAACCTAGAAAGAATTTTTGCAGATTGCAGGTCCAACACTACGATCCCAGTGCGCAGTACAGGAGAGGCTAGGGATCGTTTAAAAGAAAGAGAGGATTGAAACTATGTTATAAATGGAGAAGGTCGAGACATCTTGCTAAAGAATGCCTTGGTATAGGTCATATTTGTCTTTGTTGTAAAGCTATTGGTCATGAGGTTGAGGATTTCCCAAGAATGATTGCTAAAGTTGAAAAGATGAACATGCGATAAGAAAAATATGAATAAGGTCAAGAAACTAAGGATTTGTTAGAGAACCAGAAAGAGAAAGAATCAGAGAAAGCTCAGATTATGTTAATACAGTTAAAGGAAGCAATGAATGACCACAAGGATGTTAGTTTGTTAGAACTCTTGAAGGAAAAACAACACATAGTTACAAGAATAGAAGACTTCGACATAGACTGTTGTTGGTTTTAATGGACTCCCTTCTTAGGTTATCTGAGTTATTTACCCAGGGTTCATGTCATTTGGGGTTCCAACAAAGCCTCTGACTATCAACCCTCCTGGTAAACCAGAAGGCAACACAGCGCCCAGAAGGTATTGCACAGTCTCACCTGAGATAGCTAAGGATGGTTGACTGTAAGACTCAGGTGTTTATAGCCTAGGACAGAGTAGGAGATAAATGGTTTCTTGATTAAGGCCTTGTTCTGTGAACTGTTACTATAATCTACTTGTTCCCAGGAATCGCATGCATATAACTCAAAATATAAACAGATTTTAATAATGTGTTTGGTTATTCATCAATCGTAGTCATCTATTGCTTGAAATAAGTTAAAGCTATGCAAGCATTCAACATATTACACAGATGTTATTTTGGTTCACCCCTCCTGGTCTACATCCACAAATATTTGGCTCTTGGCTCTTGTATTATAGTATTTCTTGATCTCCCTACGCTTACAATTCTCCGCAAAAGTGGGTAAGATCTATGCGAGGTGAACTAGATCGCACTAGGCTCTGCAGCCTGCGGTCTAATCCTCAGATCTACCTTCCCTCATATCTTTCTTGTTCAATAGCTTACAAAACTTGGTTCATACAATTCAAAACCCTCACGTATCGCCAACAACAATACTCAGGAAAATCCCTCGATAACAATCGCAATCTTCATACAAACTAACATAAAACCAACAACAATGACAACTACAACAACTACTACCCAACAAAACACACACACATATGATACTTTCGTATCTCTATTTATACATTTCGGGCTCTTTAGCCACTTACAAAATATTACCAAAACCCTAACTCTTCTTATGCTAGGTTTTTCTCCCATGCGCATGTTGTTCTTCCTCCAGCTGTCGCTTCCCTTTGTGCATGCTTTCTTGCATTCGCACGTGCTGATATTTTGCCAGTTGTCACTTAAGTTTCCTGCACGCTTTCTTTCCCGTGATCATCCTTCTTTCCACTTCGGCCCGGTGCCAACAGGCCCCCAACACTGACATGTGACGCGTCCTAAGTCACCTAATTGCACTGTGCTTCCTCGATCTCCCTGGTGATCGTCTGGAACTTTTCCTACAATTCTGTTGCTTTTGTCACTACCTGCGCGGTTTTCTCCTTGATAATATCAAATAATTGCGCTGCTACTTCTTCGTTGATTAGTCCTGCACATTCTTGCTAAGTCTGTGCTGACTGTGTTCTGGCTTCTTCTACCTATTCTAGTATTGCTGCTATTCGTTCCTGGAACAGTTCTATTTGAGCCCGACGCTCCTGTTTTCGTGTTTGCGTAGTGAGAAGTTCTGCTTGTAACTTGTTTAAATCTTATGTCCCCTTGAACCGTTCTGGGATTGGGATGGTTTTCTGTTTCTCCTTGAATTCTTGGATCATTGCATTGATCCTTTCCTCCTCCTTGTCCCATTATTGGACATGTGGGTCCTCTTCCATCTTTGTCTAGAGTTGCGCTTCTTTATCCAGCAAGTCGGCTACTGTGCTGACCTGTTTTTCCAGCTCCTGTAGTTGCACTGTTGCTTCCTTCTTCCTCTACACCTTTACTGTTGGTGGGGTGGTTGGTCTAATCTGTCCACGGAGAGTCTCGATCTCCTTCTGATACTGATCAATTGCCTACACAATCTGATTGATCTTTTCTGCCACTGGGAGTTTACTTTCTTGCGCAGTAGTTGGAAGTTTCCCAAAAATGTCTTCCACTTTGCATTCCAACTCATTCCTACATTCATTTTCCTCCTGCGTTTCATATTTGGCCTGCGCGCAAACTGTTTCCAGTGTTTCTTGCTTCTTTGTTGCTTGTTGCAGCTCGACCACGTTTTTATGTGATCAAGACTGTATCTCATGGTCAACGCTAACCTGCAATTGGTACAAGGCCTTTGCTGGCATCCATATTAGGACCAACTGGATCTGATCCAAATCCTTTACTGGTGGTTGTCCCACAATCGCATCCATTCGTAGCATGCTCGGCTTTATGTAAATCGTGGAATGTCGTTTTGAAAGAACTGAGTCGCATTCTCCTACCTCCATTCTTTTTGTGGTCCATGCACTCGCTGACTTTGTGCCTCTGCTGCTACTTGTAATTCGGGATTCTCTGAATTTCTTCAGGAGTTGCCCCATTTCTGCTAGCTCCTTCTGTAGTTTATCCCTGTAGTGCACTTCATGATCAAATTCCTCTGCAAGACAATCCTGTACCATTCAGGCAATCATCTTGCCATCGTCCTCTGTGATTGTGTATTTTGGTGGTGATTGTTGTGCCTTTGATTTCTTGCACGCACCTTTTTCCTATACTGCTGGTCTTTTAGTTCCCCGGGGTTCCTATGTGATGGGATTTGTCACAGTTTCATGTGCTCCCTCATCCAAGTTTTGCTGTTCATTGGTTGGCTGAGTGGTTTTTGTTCCCACCTTCTGGGTCCCTTGCTGCTCTGAGCCGCCCTCTGTTTGAGTTGACTTGATTTGGCCCGTTCTTGGTTTCTTGGGTACTGGGACTTGTGGAGACTGTGTTTTTGGCTGTGGAGCCCCTCCTTCTGTTGTTTGCCCTGGTATTTCTCTGGGTATGGATGGGATCTTCCATTCATCCGACCAATCGTGGATGATCATGTTGATGTCTCCCTCGATGATTCAATAGCGCATCTGTAGCCACTGTTTATGTGGGTCCTATCTTGGTTGTATCCACATGGCCTGTTGTCTAGCCCAAAAATTGGCGATGCCCCGAATCACGCAACAACTTCTGGTGTTATCCTCCATGCTCGATTGATTTCTTCCTACATTTCCCATAGGTAAGATTCAAATATAATGCCATTTTCCTTCTTATGATTGGCCAATGGTGTGGATTTCAGGACACGATATCTCTCTCCTGCTCATTGTGGTGTGGTACAAAAGGTGACATGGTTTGGTTCTTTCCATCCCATGAAAGAAATGAGAGTAAGAAGCCATGAGTAGTGAAATTCCATACCTGCTTCTTGCACATATTTGCAGTCGATTTGGAACAAGTTTGACAGATATTGCACCCAACTCATGAAGGTGTCTTCTGCACACTGAGCTACAACTGCGATAACTCTTGTCGATACTTCATCTTTATGACATTTTCTTAGTAATTTGCATGCTAAGATATTTTCCCCCAGTTGTGTCGCAACATCATTAATTCGCTTGATTATAATGCCTCTCGTTCCCCTGTCGGTGCCATATTTCCTCTTCATTTCTTCTACCAATGCTTTTTCCTTGGACTTGTCGTCTAGTGTCAGCATAGGATCCATACACCAGATGGGTAGTCCTGTAATTTGCGTAATAAGTTCAATAGTTATGGGGACAGGTTTGTCCAGCCATACATCCCCTCCATGCGTAACTGCTAACATTTGTTTGACGCATGCCGTCGCATATTGGCCTCTGCCAAAGTGTGGTATCTTAAGCAATCCTAGGATTCCGGTTCTGTCTAGTTCGACTGCCCATTTGCGTGGCTTAGTGATAGTTTCTCCGAGAGGGTTCACAGCTATTGTCTCTGAAAATACTTGTGGTGCCCGCTCTAGATATTTTCTTTCATCCGCTATGTCATGGTCGAAAAACTTGAGCTTCCCGACGTGACCCAATAGTTGCGAGTTCACTTGTATGCCTTTTGGTGTGTGAGGTAGCACAATCTCTGTAGTTGGTTTCTTTCGAGGCGAGCTCGATATCTGAATCCTGTCTTCCGGCTGTGTTGGCTGGTTCGAAGTTCTAGCATCTTTCGGTTGTGTTGGCTGGTTCGAAGTTCCAGCAGCTTCCTGTTGCTCCTTCGCCATTCATTCTTCCCAAGATTTGCCCATTTTGCCAATCGACTCGTCTGAAAAAGAAAATTCTGGAATGGGTATTTGTGGAATATCTAGTTAGAGCTCTACTTCTGAATTCTGTGTGCTTCCATTTATTTCCATGGCTACTTTGGTGTTTTCTGGATGTCCTTCCTGATGAGTTCCTACTTCTTGCTTCTAACACTCTTGCACTGTTGCTGGCATATCCTCTTTCATGGTTTCCATTCGGGGCTATGGGATCTCTTCCTGGATCGGTGTTGATTCGACTGGAATATCCTTCGGCGACGGGATTTTGTCAATATGAACGATCTCCAGTGGCTGCTGCTCGTTTTCTTCCCGTGTTCCTTGTGACCTAGTTTGAACCCTAGTTGATCTGACTGTCTGGCAAGGTTCTGTGAGCTTTGGTGGTGCCATACTGGTGTCTTTTGGATGTTTGTTTGGTTGAAATAGCTCGGATAAGCTCTGCGATCTCGCTCTGTGCATTCGGGCTGCTATTTCTCTTTCTCCGTTCTTCTTTTACGAATAGACTAACTGTTTCTATGCTCATGTGTTGTATGGGTGTGCCATGAATCTTGTTGAAGGCGCCTCCTACCTTGTGCGATTAATGCACCATAATTGTAGGTTCACTGCATCGGCGACGGTTTCGTACCTGCCCTTATGGCTACTTTGCCGTCGCCAACTGACGCGTTTAGTGTGAAATCCCATCTGTCCTTTCCTTTCTTTAATTATGCCTCATGATTTCCTGTCAGTGTGCTTTTGTTGACTTTCCTTTTCCTGCTTATTTCCCTTTCCGATATGGCCGTTGTCTTTTCCCTTTTTTTTTTTTTTTTACTGTGCAGTGGGTAGTCGACTATCTTTGTATAGCTTCAACCAGCTCCCGTTGATCATTCCTCTAAGGTCTGCACTTGCTATATCTTTCAACTATACAACTCCTCTTTCTGTGATAGCTTTTACCTTGTATGGTCCTAGCCAATGCATTCTCAGCTTCCCAGGGTGTTGCAACACTTTATTGGCGTAGAGCAGTACTAGATCTCCTTCCTTGAACATATTTCACTTGATGTGGCAGTTGTGCCACGCTTTATCCCTCACTTTTTGTACTTGTTGATGGAATCCTACCAAGATTCGGTCTTCCTCCATTGACAGTAATTGATCCAGTCGTTCCTGTACTGCGCCTTGTTCTGTCAATTTTGTGATAGCTGCTACAGGCAGACTAGGTATTAGAAATTCTAACAGTACTACTGCTTTTTGACCATAGACCAGTTTGAATGGTATGTGACCTGTCAAATTTTGTCATGTGGTTCTATACGCCCATAATATTGTTGGTACCTTGAGATCCCAATCGTCCCTGTTGATGTTACATATCTTCGTCAGGGTGTTCTCTAGAATTTTTTTGAAGGCTTCTACTGTGCCATTAGCCTGTGGGTGATACGGTGTGCTTTTTTGGTGATGAAATTCGAACTCTTCAAGCATCACTTGGATGGTGTTGTTGATGAAGTGTGTTCCTTGGTTGCTCATTAGAAATCTTGGGCACCCAAATCTAGTAATTACCTGTTCAAAAAGAAAGTGAGCAGCTATCTCTGCGCTACAATCTTTTACTGGTGTGACTTCCACCCATCTCGTTAAGTATTCTGTCAGGGTGATAATGTATCTCACCCCTGTTCTCTTGGAGGGTGGGTTAATGGGTCCCACAAAGTCTTTTGCCCATTTTTCAAATGCCTGAAGTGTCACTTGCGGTCGTAGTGGCATCTCGTCCCTTATGTTGGGTTTGTCGACCCGTTGACAGACATCACATTGTTGACAATATTCTTTCGAGTCTCGATGGATCATTGGCCACCATAATCCTGCATGTAGTACCTTCTGCACGGTAGATTTTCCTGCATAATTCCCTCCTGTTATTCCTTCGTGGGCTTCTGCTAAAATTCTTGGTCGTTCGTGGTCTAGTACGTATCGTCGTAAGATGCTATCTGTGCCCATTTTGTATAGATGCCCTGTGATCAGTTGATAGTCGATTGTGCATACTACTAGGTTCTTTTTCTGCGCAATGGTATATCCCTATGGCGCAGTACCTGTGCTCAAGTACTGGATGATCTCTATGACATAATCGTCAACAATCTGTACTGAGAAGAGCTATGCATCTGGAAATTTGTCTTCCAGATTCGTTGTTTCCTCTCCATTTGTGACCCTTGATAAGTGGTCAGGCCCTGCATTCTATTTTCCTGGTTTGACTATTACCTCGAAGTCAAATTCCTGAAATAGCAGTAACCATCGAAAAATTCTCCCCCCCAACACTGGCTTGTTAACTAGGTATTTCAGGGCTGAGTGATCTGTAAACATCTTAAAGTGTTTTCCCAATAGGTAATGTCTGTATTTCTGTAGTGCATAAACCATAACTAATCCTTCTCTTTCCGTCATGTTATAATTCTATTCCGAGTCTGATAATTTCCTTCTTGCGAACGCTATCAGGTGATCCAAGTCTCCTGCTCCTGGTTTCACTAAATAAGCTCCAGGTGCTATTGTTGATGCATATACATGTATGTGGAATGTCTTCTCCCAGTCTGAAAATACCAATATTAGTGTGGTGACCATATTTTCCTTTAGGGTATCTAGACCATGTTGGCACTCGTCATTCCATTAATACTTGGTATCCTTCCTTAACAGTGTTTCCATAGGCGTTGTAATCTGCGCGTATCCTTTGATGAATTTCCTGTAGTATCCCGTATGGCCTAACGTTGCTCTTAGTTGGCAGACAGTTTTTGGTGCTGGTAGGTTAACAATGACTATGATTTTGGCCGGATCCATTAATAGACCGTGTTTGCATACTATGTGTCCCAGTAGTATCCCAAATGGTGTTCCAAATATGCATTTCTTAATATTCAATGATATCTGGCACTGTCTGCATCGTTCTAACATCAGGCGTAAAACTTCCATGTGGTTTTTTAATAGGCTATAAATTGTCCAATCATCTAGGTAGACTTCGAGAAATTGGTGGATGAATTCCTTAAATGTTGCAATGACCACTCTGGAGAATATCGCAGGTGCATTCTTCAATCCAAACAGCATGATTGTGTACTGATAAGATCCCCATTGTGTCGCAAATGTGGTCTTGTGTCTATCCTCTTGTGCTATCTTAATCTGATGATATCCTGAGAATCCATCGGTGAATGAATAGGCTTCATGTCCTCCTACGTTCTCGAGTACTTCGTCCGTGAATGGTGTGGGGAATGGGTCGTGTAAGCAAGCATCATTCAACTTCCTCAGGTCGACACATATCCTGATCTCTCTTCCCTATTTCTTGTCCTGTACTACCATCAGGCTTATCCATTCTGATTCTTCGACTGGTTCGATGATGTCGGCCTCAAGCATCCTGTCAATCACGTCTTTGACTTTTTGTTTGTAGATGGGGTTCAGTCTGTATGGTCGTTGTTTAATGGGTCTCGCATCAGGTCTGAGTGGTATCTTCATTTCTCCTAATTCTTCGGCTATTCCTTTCATCTCTGTAAAGGTTGTGGGAAAAAGGTCGCTATATTCACGCAACAATTTTGTGATGCTTTCTAGTGTCTGTTCATCCAAATAATATCCAATGCTGGCTATTTTGGGTTGCTCGACGGTCCCTATGTTAACCTTCTTGATATTGATTGGCGCAAAGATGACCTTTGATTCTAAGGGTGGTCCTTACACCTCTCTTTCCTTCGAATTCTTCTATATGAATATCGTGTGGATCATCTTCATCTGGTGATTCTTCCTGTACCTGGTAGCATGACAACATTTCCTTGACTGTCTGCTTATTCCACTGTTGTACCTCTGTGATAACTTCCACTTTTGATTCTGTAATGAATATGACATCTCTGATCCGTTTCAGGGCTGTGTCTATGTTGGGGTTCTCATGCTCGAATGAGAAAGTGACTATAAAGTTCTATTGGAGTGTCGTCCATGTCTTGGTTCCTTTTCGCATTTCCTGGTCTATATACCAATTCATTGGTATACCTTCTAAAGTATGACTGAAGTGGTAAGGCCATTATTCTGGTGGCGTCATTTTCCATAGTGTTTTAAACGCCTCCAAGTGTTTTGTTGGCCTTCCTAGTCCATCATATTTTTGTTGGTTGATCCATATATGTTCTGTGCCAAACCTTATGCGCAATAATCGTTTTCATTAGTACCAATCTGTGATAGTCTCTTTGTGTGCACTCCACAATCTTGCGGGTGTGGCTTTTAGTGCTAAATCTAGTGCTAATAGTCTCTGGTTCTCTAATACTTCATCTTCGTATTGTGTCAAGAAAGTTTCCAAATCATTTAGTCTGTGAAAACTAGGTGGTTCTCTGATTTCTGTGCCAAGCCATCTTACTGCGTGGTCTATTCTTGCACACCTTCTTGTGGATACTTCATGTAGTCTTTGCTTCCAGTTTTCTAACCTAGTGTCTGAGTTTGTTGTGCATGAAGTAATTCTCCGCCAACTGAGTATCCCTTCTGTAATTGGGTTTATGTAGTTTGCATCGCGCATAGTTGTTCTGTACAACTGGCCGATTTCATCTAGATCCAGGCAAGTGGGTTCTATGAACCTCTCGCCTTCTGATGGGTCGAGTGGGGATATAACCCTGTAGTCTCCTGAATCAAATGTCATTTTTCTGGTTTTCAGGTTAATTATGGCCTCGTTGTTGAACACCCAATCCAGACCAAGTACCCTTGGGTAAGGTGTTGTACCGTCTACTATTTCGATGACTTCAAAGTCTTCCTTAGTGCGCACCCCATCCAAATTGACAATTACCCCTTTCATTCTACCTATTGGTAGGACTCGATGTTGATTTTCTATTTTTAATTGAACAGTTGAGTATCCCAGTGTAGGTTCTCCCATGCATTGCCATGTGGTTTTTGGTAGTATGTTCACTTCAGATCCTAGATCTAGTATAATATCTCCCATGTTGAAATCCCCAATATTAGCATTGATTCTAAATTATCTACTTGTTCTTCTTCTTGTGTGTAGGTGGTTAACAATTTTCATTTCTGGCTTTTGTTCCATCTCACTGCTACATTTCTCTAGGATGTTTTGCAATACTTTATAGATGAAGGATCACTTAACATTTTGATGCATGATTGCAAAAAGTCTTTGATAGTACTTACTTGTTCCTTAGGTTGTCTTTTGTTTGTATGGTCCAGTGATGGCAGCATCTCATATTCTGGATCTTCCTTGTTCTGTTGCGTAGTCAGCGCTATGTCCTCCTTCTGGAATTCTTGTCGGGCTTCTGTAAAGATCTCCTTTTCCTTTTGTACATCGAATTGCTTCTTGGGGTCATGGTTCTTATTTACCTATTGGTTCTGCACCGGGTACTGTTGGACTGCTCGTTTCCTATTTCCGTTCCTCCTCGAGTGACTATTTTGATGTTACGTCCGTCATACCTTGCTTCGGCTAAAATCCACTGAACATTCTGGTTATTTTGGTTCCTTTTCTCCTGGATCTTTATGAGTAGTGTCGGACATTCCTCTGTGTCATGGTCCGAAGTGTGAAAGTACATATAGGTCCCTGGTGGTAGTGGGCATTCTCGTGCATAATGTCATGATTGCTGGCAATTGTGACATGTGATTGGTCCTCTTATGCATCCGAAACCTCCTATGTCTCGTCCTGCTCCTCTATAGGGTTCGCGATCACCTTGTGGCACATTATATTGTGGTCCCTGATTATACTGTGTGAGATTGTACTGGGGTTGTACTGGGTTGTACTGTGACTGCGTGTTATTATAAGGTTGTTGTGTAGTATTATACTGCTTCTGCGTAGTGTTGTATGGTGTTGGGGCTTGAGTGAACTGTGGTGTTGCCTGCCCAATCATCATTTCTGCCTGTACCATGTATGTGTCTGAGGTTCTTTCCTGCATTAGCTCCATAGTTCGGCAGTCTTTGTCGTCGTGGCCAACTGACTTGCAAAATGTGCAATATGAGTTCGTTGGGATTGTTTGGTATTTCTTCATCATAATGCAATGGTAAGGGTCGTGACCCAATTTCTTTCATATTTCAAACCATAATACCCCCTGTGGAAGCGGGTTTGGTATGCCTGTTGCCATGTACTGTGCGAATGTCGAACATTTGTTTTTGTGGTGTCCTTCTATCCTGCATGTGGTACACCAAACGACTTCTCATTTGTCCTTATTCTTATTTTGGTTCAGCTGAAATGTTAAGTTCTTTGGATCCTCTTTCAGTTCTTCGATAGCCGAGTCTGTTTGCTGGTACTGATTTTCTTCCAATTGCAAGGCTACCTACAGAGCCTTTGCTTGTGTCTGAAACTTCTGTTGTCATAGTGGATATTTTAAGTGTGGGAGTAGTGAGTTGACAAAAAAGTGTCGATGTTGCGTCTCGGTCATAAGGTATTTTAACTTACCTTTTAATCTCTTGAATCTTTGATCAATCTCCCATACCGATTCTCCTGGTTTCTGTCTTATCTCGATCATCTCGTTCATATACTGATCCTCTGAGATCGACTTCTAGAACTCATTAATTAGTAGTTTCTTAATGTCGTCCAATGTCCTTGTTATCCCAGGAGAATTGTTTGTGTCTAGACTCATGTACCAGTCTAGTGCATGGTCTCTTAGCATGATTGCTAGCTGCATGAGTTTGGTGTTGTCATCAATGATCTGATTTTCTTCCCAGATCTTAGCGCAAATGAATAGATGATTCTCAGGGTCTTTTTTTGCTTCTCCTCGAAATTCTAGTAATTTGATAGTAGGGTCGTGTCCTACCATTCGGAGTACTAAGCTACTGCCTCCTCTGCGCGGTGTGGATACTTGACTAAGATTACCTGAACTAGCTCCTCCAGTTGTTGCTCCTTGTGTAGATGTGCTTCTTACTGTCGGACTTCCTTCGAACTTTGGTTGCCTAAATGGTGGTGTTGTCTGTGGTGTATTGGTCGTACATGGGTTTATGGGTTCCACACTGACATTGATATGAAAGGGGTGCTTGTCTTCTCCTCCCAGTATTGGGTCTCTTGTTTTCCTCTCATAGGTGGCACATAGGATATCCTCAATCTTCTCCACAGCCCGGAGATCCTCTACCTGTTCCTCATCACTTGCCAAGCCCTCCCTTTCAGCTATGGCTCTCTTCTTGGTGTTTATCTTATATTGGTAGGGTGCTCCGCTACGCATCGTTCCTAATGATGCCAAGATCCACTTGAGTTGGTCCTCATTCATCGAGATATGGTCCAAGGGTTCCTCTTCCTTCTTCTATTTATCCTACCCTCCTTCCATTCTTCCTCTTTCTGTCAGTGCTTCCCCCCTTCCCCCATGCACGCAGGGAAGTCTAACTGTCTGATTCCATTGTCATTACATCTTTGTTATATAGCAGTATATTAATAGAAGTATACATGGATCGAATGTACCTTCCTCTGGGTCCTTGTAGAAATTCTTGCTCGGTTGCGCTATATGACTTTGCTGTGTCTACCGCAAAATTTGTGATGAATCCTGCCACAATACTGTCAAGCCAAAAGTCTACTGCGTGGGTGAATTTGTTGTTCAACTGCTACAACTTTTGAATCTATACTAGAGTCCAATATAGTTGTTGAATCTAGTTCGTCAGGTGGTTATCCGTTAACCTTAAGATCCACTCCTGTAGTAGGTGCGAAAAAACATAGAAAAAGATTTCGTGTAAATCCGTAAACATGTATTTATTCAGGTATCCGCGTGGTGTGATTCTAGGGTTTGTATTGTCTTTGTGTGCAAATTCTAGCTCTTTAGTTCACAACCAACCCTCGATTTCTTCTCTCGTGGGGTTCCAAGGTCTCCACATTCCCTTCTAACGACTCATTGCTTCTTTGATGGTTCTTGTCCACTCTATCTTGTCTACTCAGTCCTATCTTGTTCCTCTTAATACAACAACAGAACCATTTGTTGGTTTTAATCGACTCCCTTCTCAGGTTATCTGAGTTATTGACCCAGGGTTCATGTCATTCGGGGTTCCAACAAAGCCTCTGACTATCAGCCCTCCTGGTAAACCAGAAGGCAACACAGCGCCCGGAAGATACTGCGCAGTCTCAACCGAGATAGCTAAGGATGGTTGACTGTAAGACTCAGGTGTTTACAGCCTAGGATAGATTAGGAGATAAAGGGTTTCTTGATTAAGGCCATGTTCTGTGAGTTGTTACTGTAATCTACTTGTTCCTGAGAATCGCATGCATATAACTCAAAATATAAACAGATTTTAATAATGCTTTTGGTTATTCATCAATCATAGTCTTCTATTGCTTGAAATAAGTTAAAGCTATGAAAACATTCAACATATTACATAGATGTTACCATGGTTCACCCCTCCTGGGCTATGTCCACAAAGATTTGGCTCTTGGCTCTTGGTTGTGCTTTCTAGACCTCACCACCCATTTGATTACCTCGCTTGTCTATTCGCCTACCCGATCTATTTTTATTACATGTGTGAATGTCGGGTGAACATAGCGCATTAGAGAAATATATGGAGGATATTCTTATGGAGCTCATGGTTGAGAAAGTTATGTCTGTAGGAATACAGATGTCATCGACTAGCGGATTGCAAGCATCCCCCTCGACTGGATGTTGTTCTAGTTGAACCATGACTAAGAAGCGAAGAAAGCATCGTGATGATCTGGCTAACGCAAAGTAGATCCCATCGGTCTTGCCTAAATACATACTGCCTTTGGCTGGCGTGGTTAACCATGACAATATCCCACATGAATTTGAGTACACGTTGATCACTACGTACATCCCAAAGGGGATATGCGTAGTTGAACCCCAGTTAGGACACATCCCAACTTTGAAGAACAATGACTTTAACCTCAGAGACAAGAATAACTACACGGTGCTCATGCCGCATCGGTATTTGATGAAGATGTCTGGGAAGAAGCTGCACATAGTCTCCCAGCTGAGTATTAAGGAGCTCGCGCAATACACGATCCTGAACGTGATGAAGATCCCTCACTTTGGCCGACATTAGGAGGTTAATGCTTGCGTTAAAATCCTCCTGTCGTGTTACCACAAAGGATATCTATGGCTTGACAAACGCATCACTGTGTATTCGGCGTTGATCCACCTCATCATAGGGTTGAGCATGCAAGGACCAGACCCTCACTAGTTCTACCTAGAGAAGAATTTAGATCGCTCCCTGGCACAATGCATAAAGTAAAACTATGGCGATGTAGAAAAGGGAAAGTGAGGCTACAAGGTAGCCTCCATCCAGGATGGCGCAGTGCACCTAGCTTTTCAGCTTATAACTAGCAAGCTCATTAGAAAGAAACATCCAATGCAGGTCACAAGATTTGTAGTAGACCTCACAGGGAAGTGCGTAGGAGGAATGAAAATGAACTGGGCGAGTTACCTCATCAACGAGCTGGAGAAGGACTGTCGTGAAGCGCAAGATCGGGGCTACAAGTTCCATTTCAGTTGGTTGTTGGTACTGATCACCTTTGTCGCTTGGCAGATGCCGGAAGGAGTGACATTTCTAGAAGTTGAACCATCGGAGCCATTAGTCGTGGGGTTCGCCACCTTGTGGTATACACATGACATGTTGAAGAAGTGGTAGTCGAACGTTGTCTTCCATGCTTACTACCATTAGCTCAAGAATTCTATTGAGGCATTTACATGAATGACCCCGAACACATTGCATCAATATAGACCGCTAGAAAAGTTCTGCACAGATCGACACTTTATTTATATCACTGCGTGCAGGGATGAAAGTAAGGAGGAACTTCAGTCCTATTATAAGCAGAACGACAAAGACATGGAGGAGATCACCAAAGAATGGCCAACAGAGTTCCTTGTACCAGTGGACGATGTAGAACTCTTCAACCCCGACATCATCAAAAGTCCCTTGGTCACCCGGGTCGAACATGATGGACACACTAGCACGAAGAAAAAGAAGAAAAATGAGGAAGTGCAGAACATATAAACTGATGAGGAGGACAGTGGCTCAGAGGAAAGTAGGATTGATTCACCTGCAGGAGGAGGAGGAGACAAAGTGAACCAAGAAGAAAGAGGGTAAGAAGGAAAAAAGTAAGACAAAGGGGAAGTTACACCGTCGAATGATCCCCCTATAGAGGCCGAAACATCGAAGAAAAGGAAGGTTTCCCCGCAGAAACCCTCAACAAGAAAGAAGACCCTAGCCAATAAGCCTCAGTCGAAGAATGTTCTCACAATGGACGATGTCAATTTCATCATCCCAGCCATGGAGGACACTTCAAAGGATATCTTGCAGAGACATGAAGCGAAGAAAGAAACACTGTATGAAAGAATAGAGAAGGAGCTCAAAGACATACAACAAGCTATCCATTCGAACCGTACAGTATCTACTGCGCCTTCTTCAACAAAAATTGTAGAATTGGGGGATGAGCCCACCAAATTATGAAGATTATCAAATACAATAGAGGCTCGACTTCGTCGAGTCCAAGAAGAAAAGGAGAAGGATACATAAGCCATGAAGAAAGAAAAGGAGGAGGTCTTAGAGAAACTTCTAGTTGCGCAGCAGGAGAAAGATGAAATTAGGGCGATGTTCAAGGAGGACAAAGAGAAGATGAATAAATAAAAAGGCCAACTTCTCGCAGAGCAGACTGTGGTCAGAGAGGCAGTGAATAAAGCACTTTGCTATGTGTCAGTCTCAACACAGGAGGAACCAGAGTCAACCGATATGCAAGTGGGGAAGCTCGTCGAAGCCATTCAACAGCTTCAAGAATGGATAATGAAGTTAGATCTCCAAGAAGTACCTAGCACTCCGAAAGAAGTGCACGATCAGAGGGAAGAAGCTGCCACAAATGCAGTAGAAAGAATCATGGCATTGGCCTTAGAGTGTAAGAAATTAAGTATCCGTAGTGCACAGACCTATGAGCGCCTTGCAGAATATCCGTAGCTGAGGAAACTGGAAGCACAACTCCAGGAGGTGCAGAAGAAGGAATCCACCATGCAAGCATAGATGAAGTTGCTCACTGCAGTCAAGAGGATGAAAATATCATAGGAACAACACACAGTCTAGCAGCAGGTTACTGCCATCCATAGCAGAGTCATGGAGGTTACATAGAGATTACAGTTGGTGCAAGATGAAGCCTGCATGATTTTTGAAGAGATCGAAGGACAAGGCTCGCAGTTGGAACAAGTTTCTATGACAGTGGAACAACGCCTGGAAGGGCCTTTTACAGAACAATTAATTCAGGAGTTCATTGAGAAGGAGGCTCTGGCAAAGCAGAAAGTCGAAGTAGATCAAGCTAAGCTCAAGGCCTTCGAAGTAGTGTTGTCGAGATCTGAGTGACTCAGGATGAGTCACATGTGAGTGTTGGGGGCATGTTGGCTCTTAACCAAGTTTTGAGGAAACATTGGTCTTGTTTGACCACTTTTGGGACTTTGATGGGCTGGTCGAAGATGGAGCGCCCAGGCAGAGAAAAGATCGTGGGATCTCTCTTGTTTTGCGGGCTTGTGGACCCAACAAAGGGTTTTTAGGGTTTATGTAATGGGTTAAGGGAAGTCGGCCCATGGGTTTACTCATGATTAGGCCTCTTTGTAAATGTATAAATAAGTAGCTAACTGATGTAAGAAGGACGGTCTGTCTGGCTATGTGCACAATGATGTAAGAAAGACGGTATATCTGGCTATGTGCACAACGATGTAAACTAGATAGTTGGCTATGTGCACCATATGTTGTAAGAAGCAGATCAATAAGATATGCTTGGCTTTGTGAAAGGATTTGTTAAGGGCTTGCAGATCTAAGTGCAAGTGTTTTGTAAGTTTCTTTGTGCACAGAAGTTGTATGTAAGGATTTGTGCTATTAAGGAGTTGGCTTTGTGCCTTGACCTGATTTTGGGGAAGGTGGATCTAGTGCGTTGTACACATATCACCTGTCCACTATGGAGTTGGCTCTGTGGATTTGTGCACAGAATCAAATGAATGTAAGGAGATCGAAGACTAATAAATAAGAAGACGAATTTGGTGGACGTAGCCCCAGACTGGGGTGAACCACGTATATCCTATGTCTTGATGTGCTTTGTGCGATGTTGTTTATGTGGTTATTTGCTTAGTGTTGTTGTTATTATGTATAATGAATGCATCTTATGTTGTGGCATAGTGCTTAATGGTGTAAATGAATGCTAGATATGAGCTAATGCTATGTGCTAAGAGGTTTTCATAAGGGCTTGATCTTGATTGTTACTACGTTGTTATGTACTTAGGGTTTGATCTGCGATGTGAATGAGACTCGTGAACTAAGGCATATTGTTGGCTAAGTGCTCTGTTAAGTGTTGTAATCACATATATGTGTCCCATCTTGGTTGTAGACACTTGAGTCCTACAACCCCCCTGCCTCTACCTCGGGTGAGACTTCATCTGCTTTGCAGGTGTTTCCAAAAGGGTCGGTAGTTGGGGTTTTGTTGGTGTGATGTTGAAGCATTGAAACCTAGGTCTTCCCATGTGCCAACAAGTAGACATTAGGAATGAGTGTATTCATGCCTCATACTTGTAAACACATTCTCTTGAAACTAAGCATCATGTGTGCAATGAGGACAACAAAATCCTTGCAAATGAAGATCAATATTGTAAACGATGTTTTAGAGAGACCCTTGAAATAATCAAGAACCCTAACAACATGAACAAATATTGTGGCCTATAGGTTAGTAGGAGTTGGCTCCCTTTGATAAATCAAATAAGGGACCCTATATAATCATATTTGTAACAATCAAGTTTGATTCCTTTTTCATTTCTCTTTTATCCTTTGGTTCCCCTTATGTTGTCTCTGGTAGTTTCTCTTAGATGAGTTATTTCTTCCCTAGCATAACATTATTAATTAACCTATTTCTCTATGTTATAGCTCATATAGAATACCCTATGAATTGATTGATGAAGTTAGGTTATATTACTTAGAGCTTATTATAAGATAATATTATTTACTTAAGTGCATTATTTAAATAAGTATAATATTATTATAGCCTTTAGCATAAGTTAGTTTATATATATATACATATAATGTAGTTTATTCTTAATATATAGTTTATTTTAAGCTATTTATTAGTAGATGATAATTACGTCGATAGGCGTACACCTATTGGAGGCGGGCACAATTAATGATATTTTAATACTAAATCTTAATCCGATGGTTATTAATTGAAGATGATGGCATATTCTTAGTCGTCCTCCCAAATCAATAAATGAGATTTATTGATCATAACTTCCTTGCATTTCTAAATGCATTCGTTAACCTGTTTACTTTTTCACATTTACCTAATTATATTAAGAAATCACTGTAAGATCATACGTTTACATGATTAACTATGATCAATATATATGCAAGCCACATTTGAATAATTAGCATACACTACCTCAAGTGGAGGCATGTATCATATTGGAGGGCGACATTCGTTTTTTATGGAGTGTGAACCCTCGCATGGTGTGATGCCACATTTCGTCGTTCAATTATTTTACCATACATGACTAGTTTAAAGGTTTTTACCTATTATCGGATTTTGCTCTTTTTACTGTGACTGAGTGCATGGTAGGCGTGGATGTGAAGCTCATCCATTTTTTATTTTATTTTTTACTTTGTCCTCTTCCCCTTCTTTTTTCACTATTAGTGGGTGGGTTGCGTGGATGTGAAGTTGTTGTTGGCGTTTCACGAATTCTTCTGTTTCACTGGTAATGAGTTTCAATTAATTCTTCCATATTAGTGGGTGAGTTGCATGGATGTGAAAGTTTTTGTTGGCGTTTCAATTAATTAATGTTTCGGTTTCACTGGTGTTGAGTTTCAATTAATGCTTATATTTCATTAATTAAGGTTGCCATGGTAATTCTGGCTTTTAATTAACTCTAATTGTTTCATGATTAGAGCCGACATTTTATTTTATTGGTGGATTGGTAATGAAATACAATGCCATTCGATCTGCATGCTATTGCACATTAGGAAAGGCGTGGATAGAGAACATAATCACTTCTTGCAAAAATTGCTATTGGGAATGGTAGAGAAGAGAGGAGGTTGATGACAAGTTTTGTTCATTCATTCAGTTGTTAATCATTTATATGTTGATCGACATTTTGTTTCAAATTTCATGTGTTAAAATTTACTAGCTACAATTCTGCGTGTGTTTTAAAATTCCACCAAGGCCCTTAAATTCAACCTATATTTGTCTTTTCAATTTCACCTCTGTGTAAAATTCGTCTTGTGCTTAGCCGTATCACTTTTCAATTTCACCTCTGTCTATAATTCGATGTGTGCTTACTAGTATCATGAATTGTTATTGTTTTATTCTTGGACGAAAAATGGAAAAACAAAAGGTCCAAATTTCAGCAGTAGGTAGGATCTAAAAGAATATTGTTAGCCGATCTTATACACTAGTTAGTTTTAATTAATGATCTATGAAGTAAAAGCTTTGTTTTTTGAAGCATTGTTGGCTTGATGATATGCTTAGAAGAATTGACAATATTGTATTCTTGAACTTTGATAGCTATGCAACATCAAGTGTTCAAAGTATTTTCATTGTTTATTGATGATTAATTGATTAGGGTTCCTATCAATCTGCGCTCTGTGAAATATACTTGAAATTTGAAAGGATTATATTTACAAATGCTATATTATGATTATTGCACACTATCAACTATGTTACTGTTAGTTGGCATTCCAGGAAAACAATCTTAAAATCTTCATGGAATATCGAGTATATTGGGTTGATAAAAAATATATATTTCTCTTTGAGGATATAAATACTTTTTTCATATGTGTAGGAATGTATGAATTCAAGGAAGACTATTTGTAAAACTGAAACAATACCTAGACTATAGTATGGGTGCGGTTGATTTATTACGGTTGGTTGAGGGGAAAGTAGTATGGGTGGAAAAAGAATGAGATGTGATGAGTGCTAATTATGTGCTCTGCTAGAGTACACCCATTAAGAAACCTAGGAAATTTTAAGAGACCAAATAAAAAATTAATGCTATTGGTAATTTGAAGATACTTATAAAAAAAAATAATGTTATTGGTGCATCACCTGCTTTACTTAAATATTAAAAAAAACATATGAGCTTCTTAAATAATCAATATTTCAAATTTAAAAATACACAATAATTAGGGTTTATTTACAAATTAGGGTTTATATTACACAATAATTAGGGTTTATAATACCTTCTTTTACTCTCTTTTATATATGGTTTTATTGTGTTTTATATAGGGTTAGGCTTGTGTACACATTAAACATTACTTTGAACACTAATTATAGCCTAATACAAGATCCTAGAGATAGTTAAGAGATGATAATCCTTATTTTACTGTGTTTTATATATGATTACACTTGTGTTTATCTTGAAGTTGAAACACATTTTATATGTCTAGCATTACGTGAACCTAGAGATAGTTATGGGATTGTGATCCCTATCGGCATTCACCATCCACTATGGATGTGGATGTGCTAGTATATATAGTTGATAGGGTTAGTACATATTATTTTACTAAAATCTATAGTTTAATTTATAGCTTCAATATATATAGTTTAGTTTATCATATTAGGATTTATATTATTACATTTCAATATAATACATAATATATAGTTTAGTATATCATATTAGGATTTATATTATTACACTTCAATATAATACATAATATATAACTTATTCTTAATATGTATTTTATTTTAAGCTATTATTTTGTGTACTATAATGTATATAGTTGATAGGCCTAATGCATATAGTATATTATTTTTAGTTTATTATAACTTCATCATATAGTTTAGTATATCATATTAGGGTTTATATTATTACACTTCGATATAATACATTACATACTATATATAGAGTACTAATTAATGTAATATATAAGGAATTTTAGACTATACTATATATAGTCTATTATAAATTATATTAATATGCAACTTATTATAAGGATTAGGGTTTATAAAATTTATTATATTACACTACTAATTAAATTAATTAACTTTTTACAAACTCTTGAACATTGCTTAGGGTTTTAGTTAAGCTGACATGTTTGTTTTTAAAATATCTCTCGCATCGTATGTATTTATTGGGAATATTCACAACTCTTATCTTTGACGATTTCTCTTAAATATGAATCTAGGTTAGGATTTGAAATGTTGATCTAATTATGACTTCCACTATGGAAAACATGGAAGAACATAGCTATCAAATTCATTAAACATTTTACATGACAAAATTAAACATGTGAAACAAAACAAAAAACTTATCTTTAATGATGAAATTGATTAGTTGTATCCAAGGGGTGTTTCTCTCAGCCATAGGCATTATTGTTTCATTCTCTCAACAATGGGCCACCCACAAGCTGAGACTATTACTCCACAAGGAGGATTGGTCATCTTGGATGTTCACTTTACACATTCCTACTCGAACAAAAATTCCAATCCACCAGCTCTCTATTTGCACACAGCCTACACAATCCAAGGAATGGGATCCCCCTTCTCTTCCACACAATCTCTTGATTCTTCCCACTTCCCTTTAGAGCTCCAGTGCCCTTGGTTGGATAGGAAATCTCTTAGCAGGAGACTCCAAGAATTATAAGTTTTTCAAAGAGTGCTCACAACAACCTTCTCAAGGATCTTGAGCCATTTCCTCCACATGAAATGTCACTTACAGACATGCAAGCTTCATTAAAGGCATATAGCCCCAATGTTCGAGAAGGAAATTTTGATGCTCAACGCAGTAAACGAGACTAAGAGCTATGGAATGGGCCAAAGGAAGTATTGCACACCAGGAAAGAAGAGAAATTAGTGTGACATAAGGTAAAAGGAAACATCGTTCCAGGAAAGAAGGAAGACCAATGCAAAGTCAAAGCAAGGAAGGGTTGGATCGAAGACCAACTGCGCGAAAGGAAGTTAGAAAGTGGAAAAGTGGATTCCACTTAGAATTAGGGTTTGGAGTCATAATGTAAGGGGTTTTACCCATTTTGTAATATAAATAAAAGATGTATGAGGTATCTAGGTCAGTCAATAAATAGAGTATCATTGTGTGAAGACCTTACTTTTTTGGAGAAATTTTGAGTTTTGAGTCGAAGTATATGTTTTGTTGAGAGTTGCGGTGCTCAGATGGAGTTAGTTTTGAGATGTAATTGATGGTAAGATTGCAATAAGTGGATTTTGGTGCGACATTGGTCAGCCTCACCATTCATAATCCTATTATGTAATGCATGCAATGCTATTTTTATGAAGAAAATAAACAAAGAAGAAAATCTTTGTCGACATAGCCTGTGGGGTGAACCACAGTAAAAATGGTGTATTTGTGTGTGTTGTGTTGACTTTATATGCTTTACAATGAATGAATGGATAAATGAATGCATCTGTTAGATTTTATTTACAACGCGCATTAGAATAATCATGCAGAATGAATGCTATTGAATGGATAAAATAGTAGATATGATAGTAGAATGCGTGTTAAAATAGAAGAATAATTCTAATAGGCATAACATCACCATGAGTTCCATCCCTTCCATGATTGAAGGAACTTGGGTCATGAAATCTCCCATAAGCCATCTCAGGTGAGATTGTGTTGTGCACTTTTTGTGCAGTGTAGCCTTTTGGTTTACCGGACGGGTTGATGGTGAATAGGGTTTTGTTGGAGAACTAAGGTAGAACCCGGGTCAACCCATACATCCAACAAATGGTTCCATTGTTGGATGGAACTCAAAAGAACAACATGGAAGGGATATGGTGACAATGTCAATGAAGAAATTGCAGTGGTAGAAATGATTTTTTAGGCTATGGAACCCTACAAAGAAAGAGATTGAAACATGGTTGGAAACAAAGTAGCTCGAGTTTGTGCAGAAAAATAATAGAAGCTCTAGGTATACATCGCGCCAACATCTACAGAGGTATGTGTTTACTAATTTACATGAAGCATATTTCTGTTATTTCCCAGAATTATTACAGGAATGGACATTGAGGTTGAAGGATACTCATCTGACTAATTGGATACGGTTAGTAGAATGCGTTATCACATAAAGTTGTCAAGGGCCGCAGGATGCAACAATGAGCGCAAAACACAACACTCATAGAGACTCATTCCAGGCCCGAAATCAATGGTCGAGCAAAGATTAAATCTGGGCCATAGATCTCATTGAGAGATATCAACGGTGGAAAATTATTGAGGGAATCGAGATTTCAAAATAATGTTAAAGTTAATCGTCAAAGGTCTGAAGTTCTGAAACCTGAAATCAACGTAATCCATCTTATCCAGAAGGACGCATGGCACCAGATCCAAACTGCAGAGAAATCCATTTTGGGAATTTTAAAGTGAGGAAGGCGCCAAATCCCCGATGGAAAAATCCCGAAATAGATTGAGACCATTCAATTCATAGGGACATGTGGCGTTAGATCAGTGGATTCGTAGTTTCGTGAATCGAAAGTTTTGAAGGGAGCTATCTTTCAAAATCCCTGAATGAAAAAATCTTGAAGCACCTTGAAGATAAGCCCTAGGTCATATCGTAGGGGTCCATAAGAAGGGAACTAACGCTCTCTAGGCTCCAGTTAGTGAATTCATAAATTGAGAGAGTCGGGAGTGGCTCACAATGAATCACCCAAAACGTGAAGTCACGAAACAGCTTTTGGGCCAGTGCTTGTATTGGTCACAAAAGAAGATTTGCATGGCCTCGAGGCGTCAGATTTGACTCGAAGAAGTCATGGGCACTGCCTGGAACATGCATGGGTGTTTGGCATCGTCCTGATCCCGATGAGGGTAGTTATTGAAAGTAAGGGAGGCAGTTGAGGCCTCCTCTCATGCCATAAATGGAAAGAATGTTGAGAATGGTCGTGAGTGAAAATTGTCAATCTGAAGTTTCCTTCTGGATGAATTTTCCTGCAAAGAACATAACTGAGGCGAGCTCACATCTAACCTGAAATGGCCTGCACAGTCTGACAGAGAAGGAACCGATTGAAAACTTTGAATGTAATGGTTTGATCATGCTCCTCATAGTTGCAGTAGTTCTGAGTATATATACTCAGTTTTGATATTTTGTTATGGTCGAATGGTTGAGCTAGGCTCTCGACTATTGTAATAGTTTTATGAAAAACACTAGTTCTCTGGTTATGTATTTGTCTTTTAAGACATCTTGGTTAATCTAAGTCAGCTTTCTTACCCCATATTATTTTCCTCTGATACTGAGAGAGTTCATGAATGACTGATTCACAAGAATTGTTGTAATTGTATTATGATGAATGTTTGATTATAGTGTTGTTATAATTTCTTTCAGTTTCTTTGAGATTTGAATTCAAGAGGGTCTTCGTCAAGTTTTTCCTCCTTAGGATGCTCGAAGACCTGATGTCCATAATAGACCTCTACACTCTCCTCACCAAAGTATTCCCTCTATTCACCCTTACTCCAACTTACTGACTGAAGTTGATTCTAGACCTCAATTGCTTGTGCATGCTAGTCCAGATTTATGAGTTAGAACATTATTATCATTGAGTCTCCTCCATTTGAACTCTTAAAACTCAATTACACTCACATAAACTGATGGGTACTGGGCTTACCTTCTATGCAATCTGAAGATGACTTCTAGTGCTAACATTTCTTGGCGTCGTTGTTGGGGAATGAATTGAAGACATTTCCGTGGGATAGAACGACAAAGATTTTCTGATTCTGAAGGTGCATCATATATCAGAACCATTGAAGATTGCAGTTTTCACCTGGTGACTCCACAATCAAAGACTCTAATAGGGAGGACCATGTTGACAGAAAGATGACCATACCGAAGGGGAAGACCAGGTATCATTTTATGAGCTTTCTTCATGAAATCTTGTTTTTCTTTATCAACTCATTTCTCTCTTTCCCTTTACATATAAAAAGGAGTATCCTTTGCTTTGTTTATTCATATGATAATAAGCCTTCCTTTATTTATCCATCCTTGGAAGAAGAAGACATTCCCTCTTCTTGTGTTGTAGATGTTGATCTTGTGTCTTCTCCTCAGCCTATTCATAAAAGTGATATTTGTATTGGATTTCCTCATGAAATTGATCACCCATGTAGCCTTGAGGGGGTTGAAAATGATTCAAATATTTCTCAGATCTCTTTGCCTTCCGTTATTACTACCGAGCCTGTCCATCTTCTTGTTAAAGCTCATATTCGACCCACCATTTTTCAATCTAATATTAGAGACAAGATGTTTAAACCTTTAGGGCTACCACTTGGCCTTCATCCTTATCCTCTTTATTCCTTTGAGTATCTTCCTCGGTTTTCTAGGGAGGATCATGTTACAGATGAGAGGAACTTGGAGGCCTTTGAGAAATTTGTTGATCAGTTTGAGATTGTTCATGAGGATGTTACCATGAGGTTGTTCTCACATTCTTTGTCTGGAGATGTTGTTGTGTGGTTTAAATGTTTGGGAGTCGGTTCTATTTGTTCTTGGATCGAGCTATGCAAAGCATTTTTAAAGTGTTGGGTTGAGAACAAGTCCCTTGATCAGTACTGGTTTGATTTTAATGACTTGAGGAGAGGGGAAGAGGAAGCCTTGGTTGTCTTCAACATGAGGCTTTATAGTGTTTATCATAGTATGCCTATGGAGATAAGACCCACAAAGACTGTTGCCATGGTGTACTATGTCATGGCTCAACATCTAGAGATGGTCCTTCTCATGAGAGAGAGGAAATATTCATCGTTAAGACACCTGTTTGAAGATAATGAAGAAGTCGAAGAGAACATCAGGGCTAGCAAGGGGTTCATATGAAAACATATCTTGGAAGATTGCATGTGCCTAAGGAAGAAGAATGTCAGCATGTTTCAGATTCTGAGCAAGAAGATAGTGATTATGAATCAGAGTTGGAACAACAACAAGGAAAAGAGACTGCAATTTCTGATGATCGAGAGTAGTTTTCGAAGGAGCATGGAGGTTTTTTATTTGCAAGAAGAGAGGCATTTACAGAGGAGCAATCTGGTCTTCTAAAGCAGCCAGGATTCTATCACACGATTCATGATCCTATGGCTATATACATGGAATCGTATGTTTCAGATTTTGAGGATTTCCAAGAGCATACCACATATCCTTTTCCTTTATACATTGAGGAAAAACATTGTGTGGAAATCTGCCATTCTGTGCCTACAGAAGACAAAGAGAAGATCTTTTCCATGGTTCCTATTTATGATGATTATGATTCTGATCCTTGGGAGAGTCATGAAGAAGAAGAGGGAGAACCAAATGTGCAGTTCATATCCTACCTAGAGCTTGCAAATGAGAAACCATCACCTAGGATCAGTCAGCCTGGATCAACCGTTCGCTCACCTGTGCTTGCCAGAGACATTCAGCCATGTGTGAGCAACTGTAAGACAGAGCATGTTTTCTATCACCAGCCCAGTGGATTTTGTCATTTTCTCTATGAACCTGTAAGGGAGTATATGGAGTTTCATTTCCTTCATGTCTTGGAGTTGCTCAGCTTTATCCTGACTTCAGCCATGGGAGGAGAGTTGAAAAGGGTAATCATTTTGCTGTCAGAGTTGCATTGTTTTTATTTGATTAGTGATAGAGTAAACAAGTTTGTAGCTAGGGAGTTGCTTGAATGACTATGGTGGAAGTTTGATTTCACCTAGTGCTTTGTAAAAATCAATTAGTCTAGGAATGTACATAAATAAGCTCCTCCTGGATCCCATGTATTTTTCTTTCATTTTTAGGATAGTGTGCTTGTCATCCTTTAATCCTCATCGGGATGTTTTTTGAGCATGACTCCATAACCCAATAGCTAAGGAACTGTAACTACTTGTTCTTGGCAGCTCACAGGGAGCATGCCATCCCCTGAGCAGCCAAATTTTATCACATAAAGTTGTCAAGGGCCGCAAGCCGTAACCATGATCGCAAAGAAAAACACTCAGAGAGACTCATTCCAGGCTAGAAATCAATGGTTGAGCAAAGATTAAATCTGGGCCGTAGATCTCATTGCGAGAGATCAACAGTGGAAAATTATCGAGGGAATCAGGATTTTGAAATAATGTTAAAGTTAATCGTTAAAGGTTCTAAGTCTCGAAACCTGAAATTAACATAAGCCATCTGATTCAGAGGGACGCGTGGCACCATATCCGAACTGTAGGGAAAGCCATTTTGGGAATTTCGAAGTTAGGAAGGCGCCAAATCCCCGATGGCTGAAGCATGAAATAGATATGGACCATTCAATTCATAAGGGAACGTGGCATTAGATCAACGACTTCACAGTTTCACAAATCAGAAGTTTTAAAGGGAGCTATCTTTCAAAATCCCCGAAAGCGAAAATCTCGAAGCGCATTGAATATAATCCCCAGGTCATATCGAAGGGGTCCATAAGAAGGGAGCTAGCGCTCTCTAGGATCCAGTTCACGAGTTCGAAAATCAGGAGAGTCGAGAGTGGCTCACAACAAAGCACCTGAAACACGAAGTCGCGAAACACCTTTTGGGTCAACTCCCGTATTGGTTACAGAAGAATATTTGCATGGCCTCGAGGCATCGGATTTGACTCGAAGAATTCGTGGGAACCACCTGGAACATTCATGGGTGTCTGGCCTCATCCTGATCCCGATGAGGGTAGTTATTGAAAGTAGGGGCGACAATTGAGGCATCCTCTCACTCCATAAATGGAAAGCACGCTGAGAATGACCATGAGTGCAAATTGTCAATCTGAAGTTTCCTTCTGGATGGATTTTCCTGCAAAGAAGATAACTAAGGCGAGTTCACGTCTGACATGATATGGCCTACACAGTCTGACAGAGCAGGCACTGATTGGAAACTTTGAATGCAATGGTCCAATCACACTCCTATTAGTTGCAGTAGTTCTGAGTATATATACTTATTTTTGATCTTTTGTTATGGTCGAATGGTTGAGCTAGGCTCCCGGCTATTATAATATTTTTATGAAGAACATTAGTTCTCTGGTTATGTATTTTTTTTTTAGACATCTTGGTTAATATAAGTCAGCTTTCTTACCCCAACTTATTTTCCTCTGATACTGAGAGAGTTCATGAATGACTGATTCACATGAATTGTTGTAATTGTATTATGATGAATGTTTGATTATAGCGTTGTTATAATTTCTTTCAGTTTCTTTGAGATTTGAATTCAAGAGGGTCTTCCATTCAAGTTTTTCCTCCTTGGGCTACTGGAAGACCTGATGTCCACAACATACCTCTACACTCTCCTCACCAAATTCTTCCCTCTATTCACCCTTACTCCAACTTACTGACTCAAGTTGATTCCAGACCTTGTGCATGCTAGTCCAAATTTCTGATTTAGAACATTATTATCATTGAGTCTCCTCCATTTGACCTCTTAAAACTCAATTACACTCACATAAACTGATGGGTATTGGGCTTACCTTCGATGCAATCTAAAGGTGACTTCTAGTGCTAATAGAATGGACTGTCGAGAACATTTCATGGTTGGAAAAGGGTAAACAATAAATTCACATGCGAAGTGGATTTTTGGTTAGACATTATTACTGTAGGGTTTATTACTGAATTTGCAGTCGATACTGCGAAGTCTTACATTGTTGCAGAGAATGAGTTCTTTAAAGGACCAACAGGAAGGTACATTAAGTCACTTTACATGTCAATTAATATCTTATTCCATGATAAAGGAATGATGACCATGGAATCAGACAACTAAATAACTTTGCGCGAATGGGGGAGCTAGGGGAAGCACTAAAGAAGATCTAAGATTATGAGAGGGTTATGGATGGAGGCCAAAAGAAGGAAGAAATGGACCACATAATGATGGATGATGAACAAGACATCGAAATAATAAGGAAAGAAGGAGTGACGTGCAACGGATGACCCTACCGGTATAATATCAATAGTAAGAAGAGAGAAGTAGCCGAGAGAGAGGGATTGCATAATGATGAAGAATAAGTATAGGATCTCTACACGAAAAGGAAGATTGAGGAAATATTGTGTGCTACATATGAGAGGAAAACCAAAGGTCAGGTGTCCGGCTCAAAATAAGGCTCTCTATCCCAGATCTGAATTAGTGTGGAACCCACAACCCCATGTGCGACTAAGACATATGAAGAAGAAAAATCGATTAACCAACAAGTGATTAGTGGTAGAAGGATTTTTACAGGACGTGGGTCTAGTGGAAACTCAAGAATAAGTGTAAGTTCGTCAAGTAGCAGTGAAGTATCTACACTGCTCGGTACAAAAAACTTCACAATGGCAGGAAAAGATCCAACTAATAGGTTACCATAGTTCTGAGGAGAAGGGTCAGAGGACCTAGAAAATAATTTGTTTATCTTGAGAAGATATGGGAAGCTAAGAAGATTACAAATGAAGATACAAAGGTTGTGCAGTTGACAATCACATTCAGATACAACGTATTAGATTGGTACATGGGTCTCACAACAAATAATCCAATGAGAGTGCCTTCAACTGTAGTAGAGGTGAAGTGGCAATTAATCAATGAATTTCAAAAACCAAGATTAGAGGATCAGTTCGTGACTGAAATGATAGAAATCAAGCAGAAACCAAGAGAATCAGTCTGGGAGGTGAACCAAAAGTTCAAAAGACTAAAAGGTAAGTTGAATTACCCTATTACTGATATGCAACATATACATTTATTTGTTAACTTTTTGTTGGCACATTTGAAGTATTCTTTGAGAAAACAAAAGTTCCAAAGTCAGGATGAGACCCTACAAGAAGCCTTAGAGTTAGAGGAAAATCAATATAAGAAAATAGATCCAATTGTGGAAGAGTTGAAACAAGATCTGAAGAACTTAACATTTCAATTGAATCAAAATAAAGGTAATGAGAAAAGAGAATATGTCTGGTGTACACTATGAAAAACAGAAGGTCATCATAAGAATGAGTGTCCATTATTTGTGGAGTACATAGGAGTAGGTATGACAAACCCTTTATCTTCAAGAAGACCATGGTGTGAGATATGCAGAACATATGGGGATGATCCCTATCATTTTCCCATGATGTAGAAGTATCAGACAGTACCGAAGAGTACTTTTTGTAATTTTTGTAAGTCAGTTGGACACGAAGACAAAGACTGCAGAACCTTGGAGATAATGAAGGAGAGGACATTAGATGCATATAACATGCATGATGAGATAATTACAACACAACCTGCATAGCAACCATAGTATAATAATGTGCAACAACCAAAGTTAATATCGCTCAACAATTTCAAGCCCAACCACAATATAATAACACACAAAAATTTGGAGCACCACCACAATATAACAACACATGATAGTGTGCAGCACCACCACAATACAATAATGTGCATTTGTAGTACAATCAAGGACCTTAGTATAATACACCACACATAGATAACCAGGGTAACATAGGAGGCTATATAGGAGGTGGTCGCGGAGGAAGAGGCTTTGGAGGAGGTCGAGAACCAGTAGTTTGTCGTATCTGTCAGAAACCAGGGCGTTATGCAAGAGAGTACCCACAACCACCTGTGGAATGTATGTATTGTCATGCAATAGACCATGAGATAGAGGATTGTCCGACACTTCTATTAAAGATACAAGACAAGAGGAACCAGAACAATCATAATGTACAAGCGATCGTTGTGGAAAACATAGAAGAGGATGGGAAAAAGATTAACATAGATACTAGAGGTGGAGCAAAGACGGGAGAAGATGCAACAAATAAGGATCAATATTCGTACCAATGGGTCAGGAAGAATATAACGTCTGAACATAAGTTTGATGCGTGCAAAGAGAAAGAGATATTCAAAGAAGCTAGGCAAGAGATTATGAAATAAAATATTGCGTCTACTTCATGAACAAAACCAGTAGATGAGATACCAATGTATGACATGTCTCCATTATTTGATCAGTCCAACAAAGAGCAGTCTTCAAAGAGAGTAAGTAACTTAAGAAATTTTTTGGGGTCATGTGTAAAATTGTTGAGTGAAAAAAAATCTTTATAAATATTATAGATTTTGTTAGAAAAGTGAATTCTTGAGAAGAAGGGGTAAAGTAAGTGAATCAGATCCGTAATTAGAGAAGAACAAGAAAATAATTCAGGTTAAATGCAAACATTGGATATTTCAATATGGGGGATATTAAACTAGACTTAGGGTTTGAAGTCAATGCTCTGCCAAAGAAGAGATGAGAAATTATGGGAGAACCAACATTGGGGTATTCACCAATCCAGTTGAAGTTAGCAAATCAACATAGTGTGTTGCCAATTGGAAGATTGAAAGGGATTCTAGTAGATCTAGATGGTGTGTGCACCATGAAAGACTTTGAAGTCATTGACATAGTAGATAATACTTCTCCATATCCAACATTCTTGGGCCTGGATTGATATTTTGATAACTAGACTATTATTAAAGAAAGTGAATCGAGTCTGTAAGAAGAGAAGAACACACAAAGAATTCAGGTTAAATGCAAACATTAGAGATTTCAATATGGGGGATATTAAACTAAACTTAGGGTTTGAAGTCAATGCTTTACCAAAGAAGACATGGGAAACTATGGGAGAACCAACATTGGGGTATTCACCAATCCAGTTGAAGTTACAAAATCTACATAGAGCGGTGCCAATTGGAATATTGAAAGGGATTCTAGTAGATCTAGATGGTGTGTGCACCATCAAAGACTTTGAAGTCATTGACATAGTAGATAATACTTCACCATATCCAACATTGTTGGGTCTGGATTGAGATTTTAATAACTAGACTATTATTAACTTGAAGACAAGGAAGATGATGTTTGAATCAGAGGAGTACAGATTTATTGTGCCATTGGATCCCTCAGAAGGAGGAAGGTATGTGGAACCTGTGACAAACAATTTTATTACATAGGATGTAAATCAGTTGTATAGAACTACCGCAGGCGAAGAGGATTACATCAACCCAACTACATATGGAATGATGAATTGGAGGAATATTAGTTCTTGAGATCCAGACTCTGACACTGGAATGAAGAACTGGAAGCAACGACTACATGGATAATCCACCAGAATATATTCTATAATGACGTGCACACTAATATGGATTGGTTCAGAGGTAAGAGAGTGTCCTACCTTTTATGGTTTGAATGACTTATAAGAATCTTTAATGAAGTTTGAAATAGAAGTAGTAGAAAATCAAATATTATCAGCATTAGATATTGCTTTGAAAGCTACACCTCCCCATTGGTGGGGTACACATAAGGAGAAGATCAACAACTAGTTTCAGTGCAAGAGGTTACTGCGTATCAAATTCGACGCAGAGCGGGAGCATAGATATGAGGAGAAATATGATGGAATTGGACAACCTAAAGAACATGTAGAAAGATGTATAATTCAATGGAAATTAGTACCACCAGAAGAATGACCACATCATTTCATTCACACATTAGAAGGCATTCCAAAGAACTGGTAGACAGAATAGGAACAACGCAGAGAAACTGTAAATTGGGAGGAATTACACCAAAAAATTATGGTTACATTTTCCTTTGAACATGAAAGTCCAGAGATAGATACAACGTCAAAGGTGGTAAGAGACATGATATTTGAAGAACCAGAATCTGAAATAGTCCCAACATATCATAATCAAAAGAAACATACACTTTGACAGTTGTTACATGTTATCATGTTGTAGAAGAAGATGATCCAACAGAAGAAAACTCACGCAATATCCATATCCAAAAAGTTGAAGGAGAAAGGGAAGTAGAAGGGCCAAAGCTAGATTCAAAAGATTATGTTGCACCCCTGAAGATAAAAAAGGTAAACATTGGAACTGCATAAAAACCAAAGATTGCAAGCATTGGAGATTATTGGATAATTAGATAGTAGAAATAATCATAGAATTACTGCGCATGTATAGTGACTTGTTTCCAGCGACATTTCCATAGATGAAGGGAAAAGCAGGAGAACTAGGAGAGATGAAGATCCCTTTGAAGCCAAAAGCCAAACCTATAAGACAAAGATCTTATAGATTAAATCCAGTGTATAAGTAGAAGGTGAAGGAAGAAATTAAGAGGGAAGATAATATCCCTATGCAAGAGGAATAAACAGGATGGGACATACCAAAGACAGATACCCCAATCACAACAGAAAAACCATAGTCAAGGCCACTTAAGAGACCAATTTTATAGTTAGGAGGAGCGCCTAAGAAGATGAAGGCACATAAAGAGGCCCCTCAATATACCATAATATAATATGATGCAGATTTAATTATGGAGAGAGTACAGGACCGCGCTGCAGAAGTATACAAAGATGTAGAAAAACAAAGAGAGAATATAATGCAAGATCTAATAGAGGTCAAGAAGGTCTTGGAGAAGATATAATTCACCAAGGCACAACACAAAGGGGAAACAAAACAACAACAAACAACACAAGAACAAGACATGCCAACATGAAGTGAGGAGGACACAGTAGAGATAACGACACTGGAAAGTGAAATCTTTAGTATTACTAAAGACACATTGCAGATGGATGAAGATATGGCACATAAACAGGTTAAGGACACAAAACATATGGAATTGGTATTGGCTAAGATACCCACAAAAGCACTATATAAGTTACAGAGCAGTGTTGTGCAAGAGGTACAATCAAGAGCTAGGACAGTTGCGACACACTTGGAGACAACCAAGGAAGAGAAGGAGGTGTTAGAGACTGTCCTCAAAGAAGTTCATATTGAACTTGAGGAGGAAAAAAAACGCGTAGATAAATTGGAGCAAAGACTTGAAGAAGTCTTCCAGACAATCCCAGATAGCGTACTATCATGAGAACTCAACGTGGAAGAGAAGATAACGAGGATAACATAGACGATGGAGGGATACAAACAAGATATGGTAGATTTGGTTGGGAAGATGACACCAACCACCCCTACATAGGTCATATCAGAAAGGGAGCACATGCAACAAAACACACAAACCAAATGGCACGAGAAGTAAAAGAAATAACATAGATTTATGAAAGGACCACGCATATCTAGATGAGCCTGGAAGAAGACGAGGGGATCCAGAAGTTGGATCAGAGGGAAAAGAAGTTGAATGTTATAGTTCATGATTTAAAGAAAAGACAGAAGACAATGCCCATATCAAAGAGACTAAGGGTCGTGCAGGAAATAAAAAGCCTTCAAGTAGAGATGAAGACAATCCAAGAATCAAGACAAACAAGACATGCTCAGTTGGAGCCCCTACAGGAATAAGCCGAGAAGATGGTAGTAGAGCTGGAAATAGAGAAAAACAGTCTGGAACAAGCACACTCATAAAGTAGAGAAGTGTTGAAAGAGCACATAACAGTGCAGGTGGTGGAGACCCTGACAGAGAAGAGTGCACATGCCAAGGCACAAGTAGATGAACTAACAAAGAAGTTTTGAGAATTTGAGAGATCTGTATAGGAGGCACACATTGCTTGAGTGGCTCGGGATGAGACACAAGTTAGTGTTGGGGGCCTGTTGGAGCAGGAAATTTTTGGGTTCAACGCAATAAATGAGGCTAAAAGCTATGGAATGAGCCGAAGGAAGAAGCACATGCAAGGAAATAAGGGAAAGCAACACGACAGAAGGGAAAAGGAAGCAGCGTACCAAGAAAGAAGGGAGACCAGCACAGAGTCAAAGCAAGGAAGGGTTGGAGAGAAGACCAACCGCACTGAAGACAGTTAGAAAGTGGACAACTGGAATCCACTTAGAATTAGGGTTTTGAGTCATAATGTAAGGGTTTTTCCCATTTGGTAATATAAATAGAAGATGTATGAGGTAGCTAGGTTAGTCAATAAATAGAGTATCATTGTGTGAAGACCTTACTTTTAGAGAACTTTTGAGTTTTGAGTCGAAGTATCTATTTTGTTGAGAGTTGCAGAGCTCAGATGGAGTCAGTTTTGAGATGTAATTGAGGGTCAGGTTGCAAGATGTGGAGCTTGGTGCGACTGGTCATCCTCACCATTCATAACCCTATGATGTAATGCCCAAGGGGTGAACTACGGTAAAAATGGTGTCTTTATGTGTATTGTGTTGATTTTATATGTTTTACAATGAATCAATGGATAAATGAATGCATCTGTTAGAGTTTATTTACAACGTGCACTAGAATAATTATGTAGAATGAATGCCATTGAATGGATAAAATAGTATATCTGATGGTAGAATGCATGTTAATATAGAAGAAGAAGTCTAATAGGCCTAACATCCCCATGAAATCCATTCCTTCCATGATTGAAGACACTTGGGTCATGTAATCACCCATAAGTCATCTCGGGAACCGATGGTGAATAGGATTTTGTTGGAGAACTAACATAGCACCCGGGTCAACCCATACATCCAACACCCAATATGGACATAAAAATTAACCCTATCATGGCTATTCTCAACCATACCATAGCTAATGCTCTTTTTAAGCACCCCACTCTTGTATTGCTCTCTAAAATCAACAAATAACAATTGTCCCAAGAAGACACTAGAAATTCCTTTTCTTCTCATTGGAGACACATAATTCCACCCAAAAAAACCTCTTCACCAAAATAAATCACATTTACAAAATTACAATATTAAAATATTAACGTTGCCCTTTTATTAATGTTAATACAATGAAAGAGGCAAAGTAATCTAGATCTTTCAATCCATGTCAAAATTCAAAGTAATCTAAAAAGTAAAAGAAAATGTGAATATTATAATAAAAAAATTGTTAGAATTGAAAGTGATGTAAACCTAACTAAAGGGAAATGTGAATACTAGCACAGCCGCTAACTAGCGGTTGGTGAACGCCGAAAGGCCGGTTTAATGCATCAGATCTATTTTTGTATGGTTTAATGTATCAGATCTTGGGAAATGAAACAACTGAGGTAGAGGTAGTGAAACTCGCGAACAGCTAAGGAAATCCGAGGTAGAGGAAACGAGTAGACAATTGATTAAATCCGTGATAGCATGGAAACGTGGCTTGCCTAATACGTGTAATTTTCAATAATGAAGTTGAAGGAGTGTCTGCTAAACGTGGTAATCTCAAAGGTTAATTATTTAAACGTGGCAATCATATGATGTTACATGATGTTACAGTAATTTCTTAATATGATTAGGTAAATGTTAAAAGGTAAACATGTTAACTGATGCATTCATAAATGCAAAGAAGTTATCAACAATAAATCCGACTCATTGATTTTGGAGGACGACTATATCGGCATCTTCAATGTGTAGCCAAATCTGACTCATTGATTTTGGAGGACGACTAAGAATATATCGGCATCTTCAATGTGTAGCCATGAGATTATAATTTAAGATTAAAAAATCATTAATTGTGTCCATCTCCAATAAGTATACACCTTTCGACCTAATTATAATAAAAAATTAACATAAAATTAGAGAAATGTGAATATTATAATAAAAAATTAATAAAAGCTGTTGGATATTCCATCGTCCTTCCGTGAAAAACGCAGACACAGACAGGACTACATAAGCGCTAGTAATGGAAAACGAAACTTTAGTAAACCTAGAGATAGAAAGAAATTTTACCCTACACAGACAGGACTACAGAAGCATTAGTAATGGAGCACGGTTACATTGTATTCGACGACTGCGTTACCCGTCTTTAGATCGAAGGAATGGGTACGGGCGAGGGCGTAGCCTCGAGCCAAACGAAACAATCCGCTGCCTCCTACGATGGGCATTTCTCTCACTACATCGAAAACCGCATTCTTCCCCACCATGGCGAGGGTGCTACCGTTGTACTTTCCGCTCTCGAAGACAAACGTGGATGCCATGAGCAGATGGACTTTCTCTTGGCCGGAAGAAACGTAGATACCCTGCGCTCTGCCCACCATTTCAGAGGTCGCTTCCGGCCCTTCCGTAAGCCAGTCGTCCATAACCCTCACCATGCCGAACTGAGTAAAGTAAGAGTTGGTGGTGGGAGCCGAGGCCACCTGCACGGCCGTCACATTTTTTCCTACCAGTAAATCGTGGAAATAGAAATGCAGGTGGCTTACCTTCTCCCGCCCTAATTTCACCTTTGCCTCCACCTCCGCTATGCACAGGCAAGCCAAAAACAGTACAGAGGCCGCTGCAATACTTGCTGCCGAATAACCCTTGTTCGCCATCTCTAAAAAACGAATGCCTAAATGCAGAGGAGAGAAAAAGAAATGTATGGCGATGAGATTTGAGTAACGAGTTGCATCTTTATAATGTGGATGCCCGTGAGTAACAAGGCTTACATTGTCCCACTCCATTGAATGCTTCATCATTATTACTGTGTGAGCTTCAACGTTTTCCTCACGGATACTTATTACTGTAACGGCACATTTCATGTTACAAGATTCCACCGCCACCAATTGCTTTCCACCGCGGGTGCTAAACGTACACTTATACGACAGATCGCAGTGTTCAGTCCGTTTTTCAGTTGTGAGAAAAGATCGGCCATGGCCATGGCACAGTTGAACAACGACCCTGTGCACAGTTGCATCATTAAGTCATCAATGACATAACTCCACCTATCCTGGTGCGCAATTATTTCGATGCGATTTTTCTCATGAAGCGAGTTCACGCGGTGATACTCTCCCTTCTGAATTCCAACCAATATGTTTCTTACCAACTAAATGACATTCTAGAAAGACAAGATAATTAAATATGATCATGAGAGATACCTAAAACAAAGCCCAGCGAGTCTACGAATAGAAAGAGAAAAAATGAAGCCATAAAAGCCCAACAACCCAGTATCTCTAGTCAAGTCGATAATGAGAGCAACAAGATAATGCACCCCAATTAGCTTGTTTGTCAAAATGAATGAGGTGACTTGAAAATACTAAGATATCAGGGAAATGGGTGAAGGGAAACGTCGAACACTATTAGGTAATGTGCTGTAAAATGACTGGAGTCTACGAAATCAAAGATAAATATAGACTTGAGAGAACGAAGCCATAAAAGCCCAACAACCCATTGTCTCTCTAGTCAAGTCGATAATGAGAGCAACAGGATCATGCACCCCAATTAGCTTGTTTGTCAAAATGCATGAGGTGCATTGCAAACACTGGCATATCGGGGAAATGGGTGAAGGAAAACGTCAAAATACATGAGTTGCATTGCAAACACTTGCATATCCGGGAAATGGGTGAAGGAAAACGTAGAATACTATTAAATGTGAAATGTGAAAGGCAATGTGCTGTGAAAGATTAAAGGTCCATTATGTTGGAATTATTAGTATAGTTTAATGTGAGATATTTGATATACTAAAAATGTGATTGTTATTATTATTGGTGTGAGGTAGAGCTTGTCTCAAGTGAAATTTATAAGTGCTTTTTAGAAATATATTAATATATGGGGTTAGTATGTTAGGAGCTAAGAGCTAAATGACTTGGTAATTAAATCAAGCACATAAATTAAAGAGTTAGTGAGTGTTTTCTACTCTTAACAATTAAACTTTATTCATTGTCCAACTATGTATACTCTTCATTACTTCCTCTATATTTATGAGGTTACCTAAATAATTAAAATTTATCTCCCACCCTTAAATGTTTTTGGTTTTCACATCTAATTATATTATGAACCTAGGTTCTATTTTATATGTATATAAGAAATTTTTAATAGATTAATTAAAAACATTAACCTATTTTTCAAATTATTTTTTGTAATATAATATTATTTTTTGTTAATTATGAATAGTAAAATCCTCTCAATAATTATGTTAATAAATAGATAAATCTACTCAAATCACATCATAATAACTATAAAAACACATACATGATCCGTGAATAAACCTTTCTATGCCAACTTTATAATGAGTAGGGCTTTCTATATCAACTTTATAATCAAAATCAATAAACTATAACATTTATTTAACTTAATAAGATAACTACATACATATATACCTCTATTTATTTAATAAAATGTATCATACAAAATATAATATAAGAGTAGTGTTTCTATTATTAATTAGAACATATAAATCATATACATAAAACATATATTCCACTTAATCGAATAATAACTAGCACAGCCGCTAAATCGTTGTTGTGAACGTCAAAAGGCTTATGGTTGGTAAGATGAAAGGAAGAATATGAAACCACTGAAGCGGTTGATTGTAATTATGTGGCTGCCATAAGTAAATGTGGAAGAAATGTAAATCTAATACTGTAAAATGATAAAAAGTTAATAGTGGAGTAAATTTGTAATTTCAATTAAGTTTGTTAATCATTTGAACGTGGCAATTAGATGGTCACATAGTAATTTCTTAATCATATTAAGTAAATGTTATGAACATGAGATCTCGTTCATTGATTTGGAAGGATGACTAAGAATATGCTAGCATATTCAATTGATAACTATACTATTGGAATTTATGGTTAAAAGACCATTAAATGTGCTCATTGTCGTGTATGCCTTTCGACGTAAAAATCCATATTTACAACCACGTGGAATGTCTAATTAACAATACAAACATTATCTATTTGAGACTACCCTATCAAACTGCAAGTCATTTGAGTTTGATGATAACTTGTGGAGCCTGATTTCGTCACAACACACATACCAATGCTAGGTCTATTATTATGTCACCGTCAATTACTCTTGCATGTAATTTTGAGTCATAATTTTGGTAACTTAGAAAATGGCGTTGGGGTTGCAAAGTCAATATTAACGGAGTTTGTGTTACTAGTTAGGCATCAACAGCTTCGCATGGCCATGAGAGTCATAGGCACTAACTATTCATTGTTACAGGTTTTATTACCTTTGAAGTGTATTAATTGGAGAATCTGTATTAATTAGAGATCTGAAAGTAATTCATATCTGATGGTCTATAATCCATCTACCACAATATTCAATGCTACATAGCAAGTTGGATATTGACCCTATATATATAATGGAACATACTAACTAGACTATAACTCTAGTTAATTCTCAATGGGTGTGATGTAAAAGTAGAATTAGATTCAATGAACATTTATCTCTGCTCTATTCGTTCCGATGATTCTTGCTTCTCCTGATAAAATAGGAGAAATCATTCCAAAAAAGAAGTGTTCACAATGCATACGGGAAGATGGAAATTAACTATTAACTAGCATACCCCTAAAGCAGTGGAAAGGAAACACCGAAGTGAATGACATCTATCCAATACATGCAATGAAATCTATCCAATACATGCCCAATCCCCATGTATCTCCAAAAAACATTGAGTCCTGATGTATCCCAAAAAACTCAAAGGTACAGAGAAAACATTTACATCATATCAAATTTTTAACTTCACATCGAGCACAAGAAGCAATCTCAACACAACAATATCATGAAGAGAATAATGTCTCACTTTGTCGATGCTCTATCCAAACGTTTATCTAAAGAAATTGAACCAAAAACCTGGTTCCAATCTAGAGATGAATCCTATAATTTTTCAAGGATTCAACACTGTCTTACAAAGCTCTGAATGATGCATGCCCATATTCTAAATTTTATGTTTGACTAACACACACAAAAATTTTGGGCAACTACAATTTTCAAAGCTATACACAACATGGATTCGAGGGCATGGATTCAAAGGATTATTTTTCTTCAACAAAGTTAGAACAAAGTTAGGATGCAAGCATTGAGTGGTGTCAAATTGCTATATGCTTTGGACAGATGACGAAGCCTTTTTTAGAAGCACTTTCGGTGTAATTACGCCGAAAGGCCTATACCTATTGACCATGGGCATATTTAATAGGTTTTTAGTGCTTAATCATTTTTACATGTTTATTTTTTTACTTTTACTTAATCATATTTAAAATTTACTATGGTGGCTAGCTGATTGCCACGTATGAGTGATTAGGGTTTCATTTTCTAGACCAACCTAAACCTTTGACCTTCACCAACCACATTCTTTTTGCAAGCCATCCTTTTATTTTATGAAACCAACCAAATTAACATTTTTAATACAAAAACAACGACACCCCTCCACTCACTCGCTGGTAACAGCCGTAAGCCTTTTGGCGTTCACCAACCGCGACTTAGAGACTATGCTAGTTACTAGTTCTAGCACCATGTCAAAAAATGATACATATTAATAAAATTATGATTACGCCAGAGCCATAAAATTGTGGAAAAACATGATAGGAAAAATAGAGAGCTCTGAGATTAAGGAAAGAGCCTTTATTCATTGGTTCCACCTCATGTAGCTGCAGTGATGTCTTATTCACTTTAAATTCTTTGAAATTGTAATAATAATGAAATGCCATATGTCATTTTAATGATTTTTTTTTTCTAATTTGACAAAACTAACTACTAAAAAAATAGTCTTTTTCAAGTTTTTCAATCAATGATAAATAAAAAAATTATAATACAATTAAAAGTATTATTTTTAAACTTCTGATTATTATTTCTTAAATTCTAAGGTTAAATTTTGGAAGTTTATTTAAAAATTTATCAACTAATTAAAAGTCAAAAGCTCTTAATCAAAAGTAATTACAATATATCGTGTAGGAACTCATAATAATTTGAGTTTTTAGAGATTGTTAAATTTAATTGGATATGAGAGATTCTCTCCAATTAGTAGGCTCTTCCTAGTGGCTGAGATTTCAATAGTTTGTTACTTGTTAAGATAATCTATTTTCATACATAACTTGATGTATTTGTAAGTGTACAATTATTTATTAATAAATAATAAATCACTCAACAAAATTTTGGTGTGTGTGAAAAAAATGTCTACTCTCCCATTTTTTACATGGTAGTAAAGGCCAATGATCATGTCATTTTTGCATTGTTAATCCTCTATAAATATAGGATTAGTACAATTAGAAGAGTATGTGGTTTGTTATGAGGTGATTGCTACAATGTGTGTGTGATACTGTGAGTTGTGGCTTGTTCCATAGTGATATGTGGTCTCTCCATCATTTTATTAGATCCATCTTGGAGGTGAGAGAGGGATGGTTGTAGACGATGTACACACTATTATAAAGATTGTAAAAAATATGAACTAGAAGAAGAAGAGTTTAAGCAGCAGGTCGTCTGTTCATCATGGGGTGTATGCATAGACTAGAAAAAGGCATTTCCTCTTCAACACTACCATACAAGAGGACTCGCCGAAGTTGGTTGAAGACTTCTTTCAATATGTTGAAGACAATATTTACAAGTTTGTCAAGAAGGATTTGGTCTTGACACCATCACAAATCAGTGTAATTGTTCGTGACTCATGGAATTGCATAGGTGAAGAGTGTCAATGGAAGTAAAGTCTTGGAAATATTGAAGGCTCAAGGATCTGTACCATCATATTAAGAAGGAAGTTGATATCAAGAAGCATCCTGAGAGGAATCACAAGGATAAATATTCCAAGGTCCGATTGATTTTAATGGAGAGTAGACTCCATCGGTTTTCTAGATACTACAAGAGGCTCAAGAAGCTTGTTGTTTTAGAAGTTGATTTGACTTTTACAAAAGCGCATCAGTTATGTGTAAGTTTTAAACATGTGAAGTAAAGCAATGCATATAGATTCTTAAGTAAAACATAAATTAATCAATGGCTCATACACATACTACACAGAGATTTACGCTAGAAACCCTTAACCGGGAGAAAACCATCATTCCTTGGTGCCGCACCTTTCAACTCTTTATTGTATTAATTTCACCATTCACCATAAAATATATACAATGTTTTAGGTATTCTGTAGCTACCAAAACCCTATCCCTTAATCCGGGATTAATTTAGAACACCGCTAAAAATAGCAAAAACTGCCCAAAAACAAATTTTGGGGCATTGTCCCGAACCTCGTCGACTTCGGGCTACTTCCCAAAGCCGAATGTTGCACGTAACCATGGGGGCCCAAACCTGGCCCCCCTGGGACCCCCCAGGAAAGCACCCCACGCACACGACACAAAGAGCGAAGGAAGTTGGGATCATCAGACGTAGTTGTCAAATCTGATGCGCCCACACACACACATGCAAAGAATATAACATATACCCAACATTCTCCCACTTGTTGTTTTCTTTGCATACAAGGGTTCATAGGATTATATAGTCAACAATCTAGGGCAACAATGCCCATTGTTACTCTACACCAGGAGAACTTTTCTATGCTCACAGACTTTGTCAATGAATCTGCAACATTCTTCAAAGTGTCAAGCTTTTTCAGCAACACCTTATTTTCTTCAATCATGTCTCTTACAAAGTGATACTGAACAACAACATGCTTTGTATTCGAATGATAAGTTGGGTTCTTTGCTAGGAAGATACACTCTGACTGTCACAATCTAATCTCATTGCTTGTTATACCAACCCAATACATGGACATAATCTATGTAACCATACTGCTTCCTTGCTTGCATGAGTGGCTTCCATGTATTCAAATTCTGTAGTTGAGAGTGCCACTACAGCCTGTATTTTTCTCATCCAACTTATTGCTCCTCCAAATAGGTTAAACACATACCCACTTGTAGATCTTCTTCAATCTAGATCTCTAGCCCAGTTTGCATCAAAAAATCTATGTATGTCCACTACGTTGTCTAATCCTGGTCTTCCTTGGTAGTACAATCCATAAATGGTAGTACCATGAAGATACCTGAAGACCCTCTTTACTGTTTTCCAATGCTCCTTCCCTGGTTTTGACATATACCTGCCCAAAACGCCCACTACATGTGCAATGTACGGTCTAGTACATACCATTGCATACATCAAACTGCCAACTACACTGGCATACAGAACATGGCACATGTCCTCTTCTACTTCTCGTGTCTTGGGACATTGATCTGCAGATAAATTTACACCTATAGGAATAGGAACATTGACCGGTTTAGTTCCATGCATATTAAACCTCTGGAATATCGTCTCCACATATTTTCTCTAATTCAACCAGAGTTTCTTATTTGCACGATCTCTTTTAATCTCCATTCCCACAATGAAGTTAGCAGCACCGAGATCCTTCATGTCAAATTTGGAGAATAGTTGCGATTTCACCTCTTTGATAGTTACATCCATGTTATTTCCTACCAACAACATGTCATCAACATACAACACTACATAAATGAAGTGATTACCAACCTTCTTGGAATATACACAATGATCATCCCTGCTTCTCACAAATCCCAATCCAAGGATGTATGTGTCAAACTTTTGGTACCACATCCTAGGTGATTGCTTCAGACCATATAGTGACTTCTTTAGCTTACATACTAGCTCTTTCTTTTCCTTCACTACAAAGCCTTATGTCTTCTTCATGTAGACTTCTTCTTCCAGATCCCCATGTAGGATTTCTATCGTCACATCCATCTGTTCCACTTCAAAATCAAAAGCAGCAACAATAGATAAAATAAATCTAATAGACGTTAACTTAACAACAGGAGAAAAAATCTCACCAAAGTCAATTCCCTCTACCTCGGAATAACCTTTTGCTACTAACCGAGCTTTGTATTTCTCCACCTTTCATTTTTCATTAAACTTCTTCTTAAACAACCATTTTCTACCAGCAAATTTTCTTCCAGCTGGAAACTCAACTATATCCCATGCCTCATTCTTATCCAAGGCATCCATTTCTTCAACCATGGCCTTCTTCCATAGTTTACTATCCTCTAAATTCACTGCTTCCCTGACAGTTATGGGATCATCATCAGTAATAGATAAAGAAAAATTAGAATGAAAATCAAGTGGACTATACCTTTATGGTTTCATTCTTTCCCTCACTGATCTCCTCAATACAGGGGTATGAGGTTCTTCTTCTTCTTCTTCATCTTCTTCAGATGATTCAGATTTTGCATCATCCAACTCAAACTCTATTTTCTCAGGCTCTTCTTGCCTTGGTAGGAATTCTTGTTTGGAAACATCTTTTACCTCTCTAAACAAAGCATCCCGACTGTAAAGAATCTTCTTAGTTTTTGGGTTCCAAAGATTTTAACCTTTCACACCATGTTTATAACCAATAAAGATACACTTTTAAACCTTTTTATCCAGCTTACTCTTATTTTCCTTTGGAACATGCATATAAGCATCACAACCAAACAATCTAAGATGTTCAAGAGAGGGTTTATTTCCAGTCCATACCTCGTGTGGAGTTTTATCATCCAATGCTGATGAGGGTAATCGATTGACCAGGTAACATGTTGTACCCACTCCCTTTGACCATAATTCATGTCCTAACTCGACAACACTGAGCATGCTCCTTTCTTTTTCCATCAATGTCATGTTCATCCTTTCTGCAACTCAATTCTGTTGAGGTGTGTATGGAGTAGTCTTTTGTCGTGCTATACCACACTTCTTACAGAATTATTTGAATTCATTTCCGTAGAATTCTCCACCATTGTTTGTCCTCAATACCTTTATTTTCTTCTCTATCTGATTTTCTACCAGAGCCTTAAACTCTTTAAATTTATCAAATATCTCATATTTATTTCTAAGAAAATAAATCCATGTGTTCCTTGAGAAATCATCTATGAATGAAACATAATACATAGATTTACCTAATGATGGAACATGCACAGGTCCAAACACATCATTGTGTATTAACTCTAAGATCCCCTTTTCTCTTGTAGCATCAGATGGGACCTTACTAGATTTTGTTTTCCATATATGAAGTGTTCACAGAAATCAAAATCTAGAGTAAAATTAGACATACCTTCAACCATACCTTTATCATGTAGTGTTCGAAGGCCCTTTTCTCCAATATGCCCTAGTCTTTGATACCACAACATGGTATTATTTCGAGGGACAGTATTGGTATTGTCTTCTTTATTTGTCTTCTTAGGGATCACAGAATTGTTACAGCCATTAGTATAAGTGCTTCCCAACAACTTGTACAGAATTCCACTCTGAACTCCCCTCATCAACACCATTTCTCCTTGTACCATCTTGCAAGTGCCCTTTCCTAATACATTATCCACTCCTGGATCATCCAACTTCCTTACAGATATTAGGCTCCTGGCTATTTTTGGAATGTGTAGAACCCTAGGGAGAGTTCTAATCTTTCCATATTTTAGCAGCAACTTAACCCTTCCATGTCCCATGATTTTGGTTGTCGAGTCATCTCCTAGGAATACATCACCACCATCGTATTTTTCATATTCCCAGAACCACTCCCTGTGAGGAGTCATATGGTATGACGCACCTGATTCGATCAACCATACATCACAGTCTGCATGCGTACCTGTAAATTCCTGGTAAACATCATCTCCTTATTCAGTGGAGGTTTTTGCCTCTGTGGAAGAGGTACTATCAGATCCCTTTGGTTTATCAACCTTCTTAGACTTGCAATCTTTCTTATAATGCCCTTTTTTACCACACTTCCAACATTTCCCCAACATTTCCTCAAATATTTTCCTGGAGACTTAGATCTACCTGTAGATTTAGATCTCTCCCCACCCCCCCTCCCTCCCGTCGAAGACTTACCGAGATTCTTGTCTTGAGTATGACCTCTTACAAATAAAGCATATGTGTTATGACCATCCATTCTTTTTCGCCTCATCTCTTCAGATAACAAGGATGTAACTACATCTTCATACTTCAATGTAGATTGAGTGGTAATACCAATTGCTACAACCAGATTATCCCAAGAGTCTGGCAAAGAACATAACAAAGTAATACAATTATCTTCTTCTGCAATTGTAATATTAACAGAGACAAGTTGACTTATTAGAGTATTAAAGGAATTTAGATGTTCTGTCACATAATCTTCATCTTCCATCCTAAGATGATACAACTTCTTTCGAAGAGACAAATTGTTTACCAGGGACTTTGATTGATACAAATTCCCTAACTTATCTCATAGTTCCTTGGCCATAGATTCTGCTGAGACATTCAACAACACCGAATCTGCCAGGTAGAGTTGAATAGTACTCCTTTCTCTTTTGTCCAACTTCTCCCAATCTTCCTTTGACATACCAGTAGGTGGTGTACTAGTAGTTTGTGTACTAGTAGGTTGTGTACCAGTCGACTGTGTGCCAGTAGGCTACGTACCAGTAGGTTGTGTACCAAGATCCACAACGATCCATTGTTCTTTGTCTACAAGAAGGTCCTCCATATTGAGCTTCCATAGCTCAAAATTTTTACCATTGAACTTCTCTATCTCGATTCTAGAAGATATCGTCATTCCTCTTTCTACACTTGAATCACCACTAAAAAATCTCCCACTAAACCCAGGTTTATCACAGACCCAAGATAAACTTGATCTATAAAGACCGAGCCAAACCCTCAATAACAAAGGCATCCCTCTGAAGACAAAAATGAGCTCTGATACCACATGTAAGTTTTAAACCTGTGAAGTAAAGTAATGCATATAGATTCTTAAGAAAAACAAAAATTAATCAATGGCTCATACACATAGTACACCGAGATTTACGCAGGAAACCCTTAACCAGGAGAAAACCATCCTTCATTGGTGCCACACCTTTCAACTCTTTATTGTATTAATTTCACCATTCACCAGACATTATATACATTTTTTTAGGTATTTCGTAGCTACCAAAACCCTAATCCCTTAATCCACGATTAATTTAGAAACCTCTAAAAATAGCAAAATCTGCCAAAAAAAAAATTGGGGGCGCTTTCCCGAACGTCATGCGTAACTGGGGGGGGCAAACCTAACCCCCCAGGACCCCCCGGGAAAGCGCCCGATGCACACGACACAAAGAGCAACGAAAATTGGGACCATGAGACGCAGTTGTCGAATCTGACGTGCCCACACACTGTTATCGGACTAATTGGTAGGTGCAGACACTAACAGATCTCCCTAGATCCACCTAGATCTAGAACAAAACACACCAGAACATGACGCTTTCCTTAAGTTTTAAATAATGAATTTACTAACTAAAGAGGGATGGAAGACATACCATTTAAATGTCGCTTCCTCTCACCATCGCCATCCTAGCTCCGTTCCAATGCTCATACAATGATGAACCTGCAAAAGAACACAACCAACCAAAGTGATAGAAATAGCATAAACTCAATATAAACCTATGTATGTGATCAAGAAATCATACAATAAAACACAACAAGCTTTATAGGAAATAATCATATTACTGTATCATATTAAATGTGAAAGAGAGATTACAACCATGGCCTTGATGTCGTAAGGTCCCTTCCAACTGTCCTTCGTTCCCCACACACTTCCACTTCAAGAATTTTGAGCATAGATCTGATAATATTCACAATCTATCTTGACAAAGTGGCTCATCTAGCCAAGCTAAAAATCTCCAAAGCTCAATCCAATCCAAGCTAATACCAAAAACTCTAAAGCTAACCAAAGCTCAAAAGCTAACCAAAGCTAACTTTCTCCATGAGAACTCCTCTCCTTTTATAAGTTGAAGAGGATAAGGTGAGGAGGTTAGGATGATCCCACTAAATCATGAAAGCGAGTAAGATCCAAACCATTTGGATGCCACCTCACCATAGAAGTTTCTCCTTCTAGAATATTCGAGAAAACGCTTGTTTTTCCCACGTGTAGGCATTCTCGCACCCTACCTATAGAGAAACCTGCGAACATCTCGCACCCTAGCTATGGTGCAACCTGCTAGAATCAGGCATTCTCACACCCTGCCTATATAGCAACCTGCGAACTTCCTTTTTTACAGGGTTTTTACAAGGGAAAATGCAACTTCTTTTCTCAGGAAAAGTTCTTCTCCCTTCTCTCTTCAGGAACTTAGGCCACTGACCCC
>ML796291.1:175764-202724 GCA_009831015.1 Picea engelmannii | reverse complement strand
CCCTGCCTATATAGCAACCTGCGAACTTCCTTTTTTACAGGGTTTTTACAAGGGAAAATGCAACTTCTTTTCTCAGGAAAAGTTCTTCTCCCTTCTCTCTTCAGGAACTTAGGCCACTGACCCCTCTGAAGGCAACAGATAGGCTTACATCATTAACAGTCATAGTAATGATGAAAATAATGTGTAACAGAGAGCCCCCAAAAGTATGAAGTTAGAACAGAGTGATAGCTGAAATACTTTGTCGAGTGTGTGTAGGGAACAAGAAACAGTCGGTCAGAAACCTGCCAAAAAACAAGGAAAAACAGTACAATAATATATCATCATTGAGGTAGGCATTCCCATACTCAGAATACAAATGACTCAAAGCATAAATTCTGACATGCGAAGATCCATGTCGAGTAAGACAAGTCATGGCCACCAAACATACACTGTGGATCCATGCCGATATGACTCAAATCTGAACATAGCCACCAAAAATACACTGTGGATCTATGTGTTAAAGACTCAAATTTGAACATAGCCACCAGACATACAATGTGGATCTATGCAAAAGTACAAACTGAATATACTCCAACGCAACCTGAATCTGTCAGAAAAGATCCAGGGCCTTTATCTCCACCACTCTATAGTACGAATCTAACCATGCGAATACATGTGTCTAAGTCGAACATGGTAGAAACCACTTGATTACCGGTCATTAGTGTATACCGTTAACAAGTGCGAGGGAAATCACCATTAATGTCAATGAATCCCAAGTTACACTAGTACAATACAACGAATGTGAATTAATGAGCTGAAGTCGAACACTCGGCGTAATCTCTCGATCAGGGATCAATAATGAAAACCCACTGTCGAAAGCGAGGAAACCTGCCATTGAGGCATGCAAGTTCCAAGGTGCCAATTGGTTTCTAAGTCTAATTCATGGATAATGAGTTGAAGTCGACAGGAAAAGACTCGTCACAGGAGGGCCTTAATGTATCCCACATCAATGACACGAAACAGGTAACAAGATTTGATGTAGATCAGAGTAAGAAGTGATTCAGGACTGACTCAGGGATGGCCGACGCAATATAAGGCTTAAAAACTACAAAAATGGTTGATGCAATAGAAGGATTTTCAGGTTGGACGTCTTTTTGAACATATTGATGACACGACAACTGTCTTGGAAAATAATGACTCAACAACAGGGATCACAGACCAATTTGTAATCTTATAAAGGAGTATGACCAAGAGACGAGTAGATTTTCCAAATGAGACACAAGGCGAGTGAAAGGGTGTCATGTTCAAAAGTGACTCTTTCATGGAATACAGATTTAGAGACATTTCTTTCCCAATTTTTCCCCCACCATTTCTGGCGAGTACCTCTTTATTTTTATGCAAGATTGAGGAGGATAACATATGCTTGTCAATTTAAGCTCATCCTTCGGATGAGTCCTTCGGAGTATGTTTAACGAACCCTAAGAAGGAGTGGTTCGGTCCCATTACAGGTCTTTTGATGTTTGTTTAACGAGTCCAAAGATATAAAACTCGAAGGTTTTTCATGATTATAGAGTCTGGAAAAACACTTAAAAGAGAACTCTCTCAGTTCCTTTTTCGTAAAATAGTTTGATGAGACCGAAAAAGAGATAAATTATCGCCCAACAGATGCTTTCTTCAAATACTTTAACGAGCGTGAAAATAGCAAGGTCGCTCGACAATCTTTTCATGTTTAGAGAGTCTGAAAAGAGCTTAAAGGGAACTCCAATGGGTTCCTTTTTCGTATAACCTTTACGAGTTCGAAAAAGTGATAAACGTATACTCGGCTATATTCTCACATATTTACGAGAACGAGAAAGAACAAAGACTAATCTCGGTAGCTTATTCTCATGTATTAACGAGCATGAGAAAGAACAAAGACTAAGCTCGGGATTGTTTTCATTTTTACGCAAGCTTTAAAACAAAACAAAACTATGCTTGGACCTGGTTTCATTTTTACGCAATCTTGAACCAGAGGAAACTATGCTTGAGGTAAGTGGTTTCATTTTTACACAAGCTTGAACCATAGAAAACTATGCTTGGACTTCACAACGCATAACACATGGATGGTTGGTACTTAGCCCCCAGCTTAAGAAACTAGCGGCTCAACTTCAGCATGAAGTCCAGAGGCTGAGGAAAATGCCCCCCAAGCTTCGTTTCATCCAACTGCAAAGGAGAATGAAATGAAGCTTCAAATACTAGACAAAGGACTTGACTCAAATAGAGAGGGGGAAAACTATTTCATTTTTTAACGAGCTTAACACAGAATCAAGGACTATGCTCGTAACCTCTGTTTCATTTTTTAACGAGGTTGCCACAGAGACGAAAAAACTATCCTCAAGTGGTTTCATTTTTTAACGAGCTTGAAATTAGAAAACTATGCTCAAGTCTGGTTTCATTTTTTAAAAGGCTTGAAATCAGAAAATCATGCTCAAGGACCTCTGTTTCATTTTTTAACGAGGTTGCCTCAAAGACGCAAAAACTATCCTCGAAGTCTCTCTTCTTGATCATGGATTCCAAGAGGACAATGCTCCTGAATGACACCATGTCAAGGGACAAAACTCGGTCATGGCTTCCAAGAGGTCTTCACTAGAAGGAAGAAACACACTCTGGAAGGATACCATGTCGAGGGTCATGACAGGAGTAAAGAGATCAGGCTCTAACAACCCTATCGAAGAGATCACCATGTCAACTACTGGATCTAAGTCATCAGAAGTCGAATCCATGGGAGACAACGCCACATAATTGACTTGCGGCAAGGGTGATACCGTCTGCATATAAGAACCATTTAGGGAGGCAATCTAGTCGGGGTCAATGAATGAAAGTTGATCAACAGTCACAACTCGTCCATCGTGAGGGAAAGATATCACACGAAAAAGAGTAGACACAATAGATTTCATGGCATAGACATAATCTCGTCCAAGGAGTAAATAAAAATCCAAGGGATCTTGGACTACCATGACGTCAATAAAGACAGTTTTCCCTCCCAAAGTTACAGGAAACTGAGGAAGGGTCCCTAAAGGTTGATTGGTTCTTCTGTTAAAAGCTAACAAACTCCGTGTAATCGGTGCAAGCAGAGGATAACCCAAAGCTTTCCAAGTAATAGAGGACAAAATACTAACAGACGAACCTTCATCTAGCAATGTCTGAGGAATATCCCGACCACAAACTTGTATTGTAATATGGAAAGGAATGTGAGAGGGAAGACGAGGTCCAGTTAGCACACCCAAATCAAAACGGATGGCCTCATTACTTGGAGGGGGTTCCATGAGAAAAGGAGGAATAGCCCCTGGCATGGTAGATTATGTATCAACGAGAAAAACATGGGTAGTATCGGGTTTACTCTCTAGCGGGAGAGTAGGATCGACCGATGGAGAGATCATATCGACCACTTGGGTTTCGACAGGTGGAAACGGATCGACCACTTGGGTGACACTCTCTAACGGGAGAGTGGGATCGACCGAGGATGGGATCGGATCAACTGCTTTAGTTTCACTCTATGAGGGGAGAGTGGGATTGACCGAGGATGGTATCGGATCAACCACTTTGCCAACTGGTTCAACTAAGGACATGACCAGATTGACGACATGATCAACCAGATTGACCGGTGAAGGGACCAGAGTGATCATTCCATAAACTATTGGAGGATTGAGAGAAAGCTTACGGTAAGCAGCTGGAAGTTGAGGTTGTGAAACAGTCATGTCTTCCAGTAATTTCGAGGCTTCGTCCATATGAGGACAAAGGTGAGTGAGATGACTCCCTTTGCATAACATACACGGGAACTTGACTCTACTTTTCTTCTTCCCAACCGTATCATGACTGGTTGACGTGGGGTCGTCAGCACGTTGTTCAGAGGCTAACGACATGGGTTGGCGAGGGTGTGTAGACCATGCTTCTATAACCTTGGATAGACCAGGACAATCCTTAAGAAGATGGATACCCTTACAAAGCCTGCAAGGGTACTTGGGCTTACGGGTTGTTTGGGTGATCTTGACATCATCAACACTCCCAGCACGATTAACAGTAACTGGTTGTTTTCCAACATGTTTGACAGCGGTCGAAAGTTTTGACCCTTGTTTATCTTTCTTCTTCTTAATCTTCCTTTTCTTCTTCTTCTTATTCACCGGGTTACTAGCTTCAAAACTTTCACTCGACGAAGAAGATGAAACGGAAGGCGACCTTGCAAGAGAAGAAGGCGAAGAAGACCTTACTGGTGAAGAAGGTGAAGGATCAACATGAAGTTGATTCTCTTGGGGGGAAGTGCTTGTGACTAAAGCACTAATTGCATTCGGGATTACCTGAGTGGAAAAAAACCATACCGGTAATCCAATAGTGAGACCTGGAAGGCTCAAAGTAGTGATGTGAGGAGGACCAATGTTTCCATAAGAAGGAAAAACAAAAGGTTCCCCTAGAGCAGAAGTTCTTTCATTGGTCATTTCAGGAACTGACGCCATAAAAAAAAAAAATCCAATCTAGAGTCCACTAGGGAAAACAAACAGCATACGCTAAAAATCTAGGAAGCAAGCAAACAAACAAAACCTTCTCACAATGAACGCACTAGTTGGTGATGAAATCCAACATCGTGGGAACAATGTAAGAAGGGGATGCGATAGAGCAGGTGGAAAAGTTACGTTAATGACCTGCTTAACGTACTTACACCCTGGTGCAAGCTCCCACACATAATCGTGGGTATACCCTCCAAGGAGCCCGAGTGAGTTTGGCCAGCATCGATTCCAGGTACCGTGAAGACTTGCCCCTCCACAGTCACCTTGTGTAAAGACCCTAAATAGATAGGCCACTAAGGTTACCAATCACTACAGTGATGCCGGGGGAAACAGTCGACAGTCCGATCCACGCGCAAGGGCAGGGTATCTAGCCTGAAATCAACTTGAAAGGCTTCCACTCATCATTGTAGGTATACCCTCAAGTGACCCCCATAATACGCGCAATCTCTACACCAAGACCGACAAAGAAGGGTGAGTAACTCTGCCAGTCTCAATGCGACCTCGTGATTGACCCTTGTGTTAGAAGGGATTCCCAAGACAAAATGTAATAAGTGGATTTAACCGCTCCCTAACTCAAGATTCTATGTTTGTTTGCAACTTTGGAAAGTTATCTTTCACACCTATTCCAAATCCCTACAACTAATCTAATGTAGGTTTGCTACCAGAAAAGATAAAAAATGTCTAATCGGTTTTTATAAGCGCTCTATTTTTAAGGTTGTTGTTACTCAAAAGGAAAATGGCATGAACAATATGGTATTTTGACCGACTCAAAATTTATGCAAAGAGATGAAGATGCAATATTTTCATTTCGATGAAAGCGATGCTACGAGAAGGAGAAAACATTTATCATTCCCATATCCACATGTCCCAAAGTTTATTAAACTCATCAATATCAAGATTCTCAAGAAACGAGAAAAAGGTACTGAACACCAAGATCAAAAAATGCCAAGAATTATGCAATTTCGCTACTTCAAATGCAAGGATGCCCCCAATCTAATATAAAGCAAGAAATTAATTTTTTTTGTTTCAAAAATTTCACTAAAGGCAATAATGAACTTTCTTAAAACAAAGAAACCCAAACTAAAAGTTTTCTTTTAAAGCGAACTATTCAGAAGAAATCTCATCTTTCCCTAAACAATTCTAAAGAAAACACATGCTTTGTAATTGAAAGACACTCAAAGCAAGAGACTAATCCTTCAAATCCAAACAAAGCAAAGATGGATAAAAGCAACTCAAAGAATGTCAAGAAGACTGTAAACAGATCAATATAGACTCCAAAAGTTCAATCCAACTGTTCAAAGCAAAACTGGGCATCAAAAAATGACAAGACCCAATCCAAAAAATTTTACAAACAATTTCGCAGGCTAGCAGTGTATTACAGTGCGAGAATCAAAGATTCTCACAGGCTGAACAAAGGTTGACTGCGAGGGGTTCGCACTGAACTTAACACCAGGGTGAGAACTCAGGTGTTTCTCGCAGGCCACTAAAGGGTACAGTGCGAGAATGCCTATAAACAAGCAAAAATTTGAAAAATGACTAAATTTGAGTGAACTTTCATATCCAGAGATTCTAGATGGATCTCCCACAGACTCAGAGACCAGAAAACAAGCAATCAAAGCAAGGGAAACTAGACTAACTAGGAAACAATCCGTTCCCCAGTGGAGTCGCCAATTTTGTTATCGAAAAAATCGGTAGGTGCGGACACTAACAGATCTCCCTAGATCCACCTAGATATAGAACAAAACACACCAGAACATGACGCTTTCCTTAAGTTTTAAATATTGAATTTACTAACTAAAGAGGGATGGACGACATACCGTTTAAATGTCGCTTCCTCTCACCATCATCATCCTAGCTCCATTCCAATTCTCATACAATGATGAACCTGCAAAAGAACACAACCAACCAAAGTGATAGCAATAGCATAAACTCAATATAAACCTATGTATGTGATCAAGGAATCATACAATAAAACACAACAAGCTTTAAAGGAAAGAATCATATTACTGTATTATATTAAATGTGAAAGAGAGATTACAACCATGGCCTTGATGTCGTAAGGTCCCTTCCAACTGTCCTTCGTTCCCCACACACTTCCACTTCAAGCATTTTGAGCATAGATATGATAATATTCACAATCTATCTTGACAAAGTGGCTCATCTAGCCAAGCTAAAAATCTCCAAAGCTCAATCTAATCCAAGATAATACCAAAAACTCCAAAGCTAACCAAAGCTCAAAAGCTAAGCAAAGCTAACTTTCTGCATGAGAACTCCTCTCCTTTTATAAGTTGAAGAGGATAAGGTGAGGAGGTTAGGATGATCCCACTAAATCATGAAAGCGAGTAAGATCCAAACCATTTGGATACCACCTCACCATAGAAGTTTCTCCTTCTAGAAGATTCGAGAAAACACTTGTTTTTCCCACGTGTAGGCATTCTCGCACCCTACCTATAGAGAAACCTGTGAACATCTCACACCCTAGCTATGGTGCAACCTGCGAGAATCAAGCATTCTCGCACCTTGCCTATATAGCAACCTGCGAACTTCCTTTTTTACAGGGTTTTTACAAGGGAAAATGCAACTTCTTTTCTCAGGAAAAGTTCTTCTCCCTTCTCTCTTAAAGAACTTAGGCCACTGACCCCTCTGAAGGCAACAGATAGGTTTACATCATTAACGGTCATAGTAATGACGAAAATAATGTGTAACACACACACACATGCAAAGAATAAAACATATACCCAACATTATGTTCATTGTATTAAATTAATGTTCCTTGTTTTAAGTCTTGAAAATTCAGAGTATTGAATGTTACTAATTTCACATGCATTAGAATTGGGGATTCCTCAATAAATCTTTCAATGGAGAATCAGATAGTCTCTTCCCCCCGCAAAAAAAAAAATTATGGAAGGTTTCGTTTGATATCAATTTCTCTATATCTCTTACAATTTACAGCAACAACAGATTGCAAAGATCTATAGCTCACTGGGGCAGTAGGCACTATAGCACCCATGTTTCCCCCAGTTTGTAAATATAACTATAACTGGACAAGAGACTATGGCAGACTAAATATGTGTGAATGTTTGATTTGAGGAACCTTTGTATAAAAGGGTCAATGTATGAATTTTCTATTATTAATAGAAAATGGTTATGTGTTTCACAACTACTGAAAGAGGAAGAGTTTTCCAAGATAGACCATGGATTTTATGAGAGATATGGTGAGGGAAACCAAGAATGGTTGAGATGACCCTCACCAAACCATTACCTATTGGGTGTAATTTTTCAAGAATCCTCTGACCTGGAAATGAATTACCAATCAGGCTGGTAGTTGGAAGGTCATCCTCAAGAGTTAATGAGGAGATGGGGTAGGGTACCCATTTGTAAGGCTTCCAGGCCTGACCACAAATTGGGGATTCAGACACACGCAACCTTTCTGAGGAAGGAAAGAAAAGAAGTAATTCGGGGGACAGAGAGAGATCTGCAAGAAGCAGAGTGGAGAAACAAATCTCCAGAAGAGAAGAGAGCATGCATTTCGACTTTATAGTTGAGATAAAAGCTAAGAAGCAAGCTCACTTTTGGATGTAAGAATCCATGGGCAGGATATCATTGCAAGATGATAAACAAGGCTAACGAGTGACTGAGGAAGTGCTCACACAAACATCCTTGCTTGGTGTAGAGGAATCTGGTTGCCAAGATCTTGTGGGAGGAGAAGAGTAACCCTCGTCCCTGACTGTCGTGGAGCAAGGAGAAAGAATATCTCTCACAGCATCATGGTCTAGCTCAGGGGTGGCCAACGGTAAATCCTACATGAGTGGTTATGCCTATGGTTGGGTGGAAATGGGCACCCCTTTCAACAATCACCTCACATTTTCCAGTTTTTATAAGTATTTTCATACTCTGTGTAATACATTGGATGTGATGATTAAATGTCTATTTTTATGGTTAATTTTTATAGTGTTTGAATAGTTATTAGAAATGCTCACTTGCTTCTGTAAATTTCTATATTTACATGGTCTTCTATTTACCTCAATTTAGCCGCTAGAGAGTTATGGGATGGGAATCCGCAAGAGAGTCGGGGTAGGATTAACTAAAACGTCTAAGTCCTGCCGACTTTTTGAGTTTACCTTAGTGGGAATGTCAAGTTCAACTTTGTGGGAGAAGGGAGTTCCTTCAGACCCTCCACCCATGTGACCGAGGGCTCATACCCATGGCTTTAATCAAGTCTCGACTAAGAGCTGAGTGTATCCCGTAATCTAAATATAATCCCATATGACCCAAGGTTGCAAACCCCTCGTTAAGCCCGAAAGGAGTGAAGCTACTTTGGCTTTGGGACTTCAGGACTTATGACTCCACAACCCTAAAAAATAGTCAAAGGCCGGAGTCATGAATTCATGAGGGTCGTAGATGTGAGAATCCAATGGAGGTCTCTCTCAGTCGTTAGATCGGACTTAGGAAGGGGTAGCATTAAGTACTTCGATGAAGTTCCACTTTGGGAGGATAGGAGCGGTCTAGCGTCAAAACTCCCGAAGGCAGTAGTCGTGAAGTTAATTTGGATCGTTGGGAATAGAAGGATGCATGTCCACAGATCAACGGCTACCCGGTAGTTCGGGTATTCGACGATATCAATGTGAAGATATAGGGACGTCAAACGTCGACGTTCAACGTAGAACACCAAATGTCGAATGTCGAAGTTACGAAGTGATGTAGACCATCGATCCTCGGATCCTTCGAGATCCCTCTCATCCTTCGATATAAGGACTCCATTGAGAACCCCTCTTAACTTCCCAACCAACCAAGGAACGCGTCATGGAGCAACACGTGGCCCCCACTTGTCCCCTATCAAAAGTAGCCTGCTAGAATAGAGTTGTTGGATGAGAGGCCATATGGTAGGAGATCCTAGAGTCTAGAGACTTGGTACTCTAGAGGAACTTGGCCAAGAGTCTTCAGAGTGTGAAAACCTATGAAGTCGTGAACGACGAAGTAAATCTCAACCGTTGATAGAATGAGGACATGTGGTGCTATATTAGATAGTCCAGAGACTTGGCTCTTTGGGGGATTCATGATGTGAGGAGTTGGTAAGCTTTAAAGCCCAGATTCACGAAGTAACAAGAGTCGTGAATCTATGGATCTGTGTGGACTGATCTCAACCATGGGATTTGAAAGCAGTTAGAAGGTTGTATGTCGGGGGGTGGCGTGGTTCATTGATGTCATCCAGGGTGACGAAGACCAGCAACTAAGGTGCCATGTGTCATCGAGATATGGACAATTCACAGACCCATTATGCCTATTAGAGAATGACATGTGTCACCTCCTAATGAGGACATGTCTCACCCCTATCCCTCGTCGCGTTTCAGCCTCTGGTTCGTGCCCGCCTAGCCAACGTCGTTGGTGACATGACTCAAACTTTGGGAGTCTGGGACTTTGGGAGTTTGGAAGATTTGGGGTGTAGTAAAGTAGAGGGATGTTCAACGTTGATCATCGATTGTCAAACGTCGAAACATTCAACGTCGATCTTCGAACGCCGAAACGTTCAACGTTGATCGTCAATTTCCAAATGTCGAAACGCTCAGCGTCGATCACCAAAATGTTCAAAGTCAATCACCGAAAATGTAAAACGTCGATCGTCGATTTGTCGAACTGTGAACCCTAAAAAATGAATGTTCAATGTAAAATGCCGAACGTCGATCGTCAAATGGCCAAGGCCACGTGGAGAGATTTCGGGACTTCGGGGAGTATGCGTGCAATAATAAAAGGGGCGTTCAATGCCAAATGTCGAAGACCCCAACTAATAACTCCATGATAACTTCGGGAGGTCGTATCTTGCAAACCAGAGATCGGGTTTTGAGCCGGTAATAGTCATTAGAAAGCTACGGACGAGTAGAAGAGGATGAAATCATTGGAGAGATGATTTTATATGATTTGAAGAGAAAAATTTTGATGCCCCATCCCTAGAAAGGGTATTTACGGGTCGGGTGTGTTACAAGCGTTGTTTTGACTAGACCTTAATTTGACTCCTAGATATTGATACACAGTAAATCATTCTTCCACACAAATTTATCTATTATTCTTGGGTTCTCTTGTATTTGTTGAATGAACTTACATACCTTTTGATGTTGCTTCCATTTTTTCCTGGCTTATTCCACCCAATCAAATTGTGGAATGGAAATAGCACACAGTAAATCCTATGTGTCTTTTTATTTCCTTGAAAGTGCATTTGCCACCATATTTTATTTTATTTTTTTATAGATAATTTCAAAGTCATAACCTAACATTTTTGTAACCCACTTTTGTTATTCTTTTGAAGATAATCTTTGTTTTAAGAAGTACTTCAAACTATCATGATTTGTTTTTAACTTGAAGTATCTTCCTACTACGTAAGGGCATCATTTCTTAAATGCATGTAATATGACCAACATATCCTTTTCATAAATGGGTTTGAGTAGGTTATTTCCATTAATATGGCTACTTTTAAAGTAAAGTGGCCTTCCTTCCTTCCTTCATTATAACTACACCAATGTCATGTCCTAAGGCATCACATTCCAAAATAAATATTTTTGTGAAGTAAGGTGTGGCCAGGGCAAGACTCATACACATAGCCTCCTTAAGCTTTTCAAAAGATTTGGTTGTTTCTTGAGTCCAAGAAAAATTATAATTTTTTAATAACACTTTTAAAGGTGTTTCTATTTGACCATAATTATTAAAAAAATTACAGTAATATCCTATCAATCTTGATAATCCTCTAAGATTCTTCAGGTTTTTGGAATTGCTCATTCCATCATAACTCTAATTTTGTTAGGATCCACTTTGACACCTTCATGAGATACAATTTGACCTAGATATTCCACTTATTGAACCCCAAATGAAGATTTAAAATGATTTGCATATAATTGTATCTCCTTCAATAATTTTAACACCATGTCAAGATGGTGTACATGTTCTTCCCATGATTGTCTATATTAGTATATCTTCAAAAAATACTAACACAAATTTTCTGAGTAAAGGTTTGAAAATAAAATTCACCAAGCAACACACGCACAGTCAGGACTACATAAGCGCACTACTAATGGAAAACGTAAACTTTAGTAAACCTCGAGATAGAAAGAAATTTTTACGCCGAAAGGCGTACACCTATTGACAATGGGCACAATTAATCACCTTTTAATCCCAAATTCTAATCTAATGGCTAACAATTGAAGATGCTGGCATATTCTTAGTCGTCCTCCCAAATCAATGAATGTGATTACTCTTCATAACTTCCTTGTATTTTTGAATACATCCGTTAACCTGTTTACATTTTAACATTTACCTCATCATATTAAGAAATTACTCTATCACCATATGATTGCCACGTTTATTGGATGAGCGTTTTATTTTCTGTATGATGATGGCCAGAAAAACGTTTGGGCTGCTGTAACATCTCTTCCACAGTACTACACACAGTGGCGTGACTGGAATTTTGTAAGCGCAGTGGACACCCATTTCTTCCCCAATAAACACGTCTTATATGTTTAACCCCTAAACGCGGCAGTGGATTGAAGTTAATCTTGATGGTGGGGAAGGCTTCGAGGGCATGGTCGTATGTGCAGCAACTGTGGAGATTTGAATGCGATAAGTGAAATAAAGTGGTTTTGTTTCTGTCAAGTTATTTGTTGTCTTCCGCTGAGTTAAAGTGTTTGTAATATTGTTGTTGTTTTAGATGTGTAAAACATGTGTGAATGTTGGCCCTAGAAAATGGAGTAACTTACCTTCAAATTTTATTGCAAAAGATTGTTGCAGCTGGAGCGAGTGTTCAGAGGTAAATGAAGAATTAGATAGAAGGTTGCGATGTGCAAGAATAATGGTTCGAAAGGCAAAGAAAATGTTGACCGGATATAGCAAATTTTATTTTCAAACCCTAATTAGGGTTTATATTAAAATTAAATTTAATAAATTATAAATGTTTTTCGGGGTTCATCAGCCACAATTATGTGGCTGTGCTAGTACCCTACATAAAAGCACTAGTAATGGAGCACGGTTACATTGTATTCGACGACTGCGTTGCCAGTCTTTAGATTGAAGGAACGGGTGCGGGCGAGGGCGTAGCCTCGAGCCAAACGAAACAATCCGCCGCCTCCCACGATGGACATTTCTCTCACTTCATCGAAAACCGCATTCTTCCCCCACCATGGCGAGGGTGTGGCCGTTGTACTTTCCGCTCTCGAACACGAACGTGGAAGCCATGAGCAGATGGACTTTCTCTTGGCCAGAAGAAACATAGATACCCTGCGCTCTACCCACCATTTCGGAGGTCGCTTCCAGCCATTCCGTTAGCCAGTCGTCCATAACCCTCACCATCCTGAACTGAGTAAAGTAAGAGTTGGTGGTGGGAGCGGAGGCCACCTGCACGGCCGTCACATTTTTTCCTACCAATAAATCGTGAAAATAGAAGTGCAGATGGCTTACCTTCTCCCGTCTTAACTTCACCTTTGCCTCCGCCCCCGCTATGTCCAGGCAAGTAAACAACAGTACAGCTGCCGCTGCAATAGTTGCTGCCGAATAACCTTTGTTCGCCATCTCTCAAAAAAGATGCCTGAATGCAAAGAAGAGAAAAGAAATGTATGGTGATGACAATTGAGTTCCATCTTTATAATGTGGATGCCCGTGACGAACACCGCTTACTTCGTTCACTCAATGCTTCATCATTATTTTGTTTTTGGTCAGACATTCATGTGTGAGCTTCAACATTTTCCTCATGGGTATAAATCCACCTTCCTCTTCCCCACCCATTGCTCACCTCTCTTTACCTTACATCCAAGGCACCAAGGATCATATTTCAAGAATTTTCGCCAAGAAAAATATCAAAAAAAAATTCAAGCCGTGTAAAACCCTTAAACAACTATTCGAAACGATCAAGGATAAATTTGACAATATGTTAGGCCCAGGATTCTATGCTTTGTTGACAAATCATACATAGGCCAAACGAGAAGATCATTCAAAGACAAGCTCAAAGAGAACATAACTAACACTAATGTTACCAACATCTGCATCAACAATGAGAAAATATCGGCCAGGGTCCAAAAATGAAAATATCGGCAAAATCAGGGAAAATATCGGTAAATATCAGAAAATGTGGTAAGAACCAAAAAAATACAAAATATTCATTTTTTTTCAAATTTTTAAATATTTAAAGCATCAACAACATCAAATAAATGCATTTCCACATAAATATGAAAAGAGAACTCATATATAAGATGTATAAGATGTCTAGTAAACTCGAATACATCATAGTCTACAAACCAACACTGAATCATGTCCTGAGTCTAAAGCCTCAAAATATCATCAAAAGATATAATAAGTGACAAATATATATCATCATCATGAGTCATCTACAATGAAATCAAATAAAGTCTAATGATTCGTTCTGCCCCTTTTACAGGAAAATGTGATAGCTTTTCCTTTGGAGGAAGAAGCCCCTGGGGCTAGCACTTGACTCTGATGTCCTGTAGAAGAAGCAGGAGCTAGAATCTGGTGTCCTCTACTGGTGCTACTGCCAAATACAACTCCCTCTGTCTGAGTCCGTGAATATGGTGGAAGACTCTGCTCTGTAACATCCCCCCTTCGCCCCCTCCTCTGCTATTTCCCCCTCTACCTCCTACTGTATCCAATCAGGCATCGATTCCAAGATAGGTCTCTCGGACTCAACCCTCCATTTAGCACTGGTGTCAATCCCATCTAATGAAATGGCGTCCACATCAGGTGTTTTATGAATCTGCCTCACCAACGATCGGAGATTGTAGTAGACATATACCATGTCATTGAGGCGTTGGGATTCCAACTTGTATGAGGGCCATAAATTATAAATCAATAATAATATTATAATTTTAATTTTAATTTATAATGAATTAAAAAATTAATTTGAAAAATTGTAACCTGTTGCGCTTTCTGGTGTGTATTTTATCAAATGCACTCCAGTTGCGCTCGCATCCTGAAGAGCTACATGTTTGGCCAAGCACACGAATGGAAAGTTTTTGTAGATGGGGTACTCTACCACCATAGCTTGTCCACCAAGTATCTACAACAAATCAGAGAAACATAATAAAAGACATTGAAATTTGAAAGTTAAAAGTTGAAAGTTACAAAGTTGAAATAAAAGACATTGAAAGTTGAAATTTGAAATTTAATGAAGTTTACCTGGAATTTTGTCTTCCTATCAGCTATAGCCATCTGAAATCCAAAAGTCCCACCAAACATCCTGTATATTTCCATTTCTTTGGAAATCTCTGCACGTTCTTCATGACTTAGCACCATTCTCTCAACACATGTGAGGAATCCTTCCATAACCTCAACATCAAATATAAAACCACATGAGTAAGAGAATGTGGGATTGAGGTAAATCCCTGCAGCATGAATCGGGAGATGAAGTGTATTGTTCCATCGCTGATCAATCACTCCCCATATCTGTAGTTGTCTCTGAAATCCATTATCTCCCTTGTCATCATAGTAGGCACGGATGGCTGCTTTGGCCCTATCCATGGCCTCATACAAGTAGCCTATTGTGGGTTTGTCTCCATCAACCAACCGAAGAACCTTTACCAAAGGTTCGCTAATGGAAACCACCTCCTCCACTCCCACCCAGAAGCTCTCCTGGTATGAAACAAGCCTACATATGGCCTCCCCGTCCGGTTTACGGCTAAATGATAAATCATCCCACTCATGTGAAACAAACATCGTCTTCAGGTCCCGCAAACAAACCAAGATAGATCGAAGAGATATGAAGCTAGTGGCAAAGTTCGTGATTGCAGGGCGCACCAACTCCCTGTTATTTGTGAATCTTCTCATCAAGCTAAGCACATATGCATGACTATATATGAATTTTGTGATTCTCTTAGCTGAATCAACAATGTCCCTGATATCAGGAATTTTTCCCATATCCTCTAAAATCAAATCTATACAATGTGCAGCACAAGGAGTCCAAAACAATGTAGGATACCTCTGCATAAGCATCCTACCTACATCAACATAGTTAGAAGCGTTGTTTGTTATGACTTGGACAACATGTTGTGGACCCACCTCTTGAATGAACTCATTCAATAAGTCACATAACAATGTTGCATCTTTAACATGTGCAAATGTATCAACAGATTTTACAAACATTGACCCCTTGGGACAATTAACCAAGAAGTTAAGAAGTGTCCTACCCTTCTCGTCCGTCCAACCATCTGACATCACGGTGCATCCAATGATTTCCCATGATGCCTTAAGCTCATTCGTTCTATTAGCACAATCAATCTTTTCATTCTGAAGGATAGGCCCTCTTAACTCCTCATAGGTAGGGGCCTTGTACCCCGAGCCAACAACAACAACTGCATCAAACATTGGTTGATAGAATGGGTTGTTCTTGGAAATGTTAAAAGGAATGTCACTCCATAAGAAACACTTACCCACCAACTTATCAGCCTCTTCCTTCTCCTTTTGTTTTACCATTGACTTGATAGAAGGTTGTGCACTAGGTGTGGTTCTAGAAACAAAATACGATGAGGTAGAAGGTGGAATTGAAGCCGTCGAACTTTCCTCCTCAAATATTCCACCTATCCTTGCAAATTGAGCTTTCTTGGCTTTGTTGTAATCTCTGGTTAAACCCAAATCCTCAAGCGCTTTGTTGGCAATATGCATGATTTCTAGGGTTAAATTTGGGAAAATATCCACTTCATGTCTCGGGATTCTTGCAAGGTGGTATTTCAGTCGGGTAATTCCCCCCATCATTCTCACCTTACACAATTTGCAATACAAAGTTTGTCTATTAAAACCCCCCTTGGGATCACCATATTCTCACATAGCATCCAATTTTCTCGGCATTTTCAATCTTCAAGTGATCAAAACTAGGGCACAAAAATAGTGGAAAAAAATTAAAATCACCATTTAACTGTAAACTGTAATAGTAAATTACTAAATACAAATGTTCAAAATGGGGGAAAAGTTGAAAACTAATAAATGAAAAAAATTAAAAAAAAATATCATAAATTAGCAAGAATATAAAAAAAATTGTTGGAAATCAATCCACACTCCAAAATAATTTTATGGCAGCTAAAAACAACAGTCACTAACTACCAAGATGAAGGATACATAGCAAATATTAAAAAAAAATAAAAAATGGTACAAACTGTTGCCCATACCTGCAAATGTGCCCTTGCTTGAGAGAAATCAATCCCAACTTCACAATAAACAGGTTATAGTGCTCAAAATCTCGCTCCTCCTCGTCTTTGGCTGAAAGAAAACTCGCCCTTTTCTCCTTTGCTCTCCAAACCCCACACTTCACTTGCAAAATGACAAAACAAAGTGAAAATAAGGCTTTATTTCTGGCCCTGTCCGCGTGTTGAGATATTTTCAATCGTGGCGCGATATTATCGCGATATTTTCAAAGTGCCCAAAATAGCGCGATATTTTCCCCGATAATATCACCGAGACTCGTTTTGTCGATAATATCGCCAATATCGCGATATTATCGTGATCTTGGTAACAGAGACTGACACACACCACAATCGGATCCCCAAGTCAGTTAATGCAGAACATTTTGTTAAATTTAAGCATCTAATCTTCTTTGACCACACCAAAATTTTGGCCTTGGTACCCCATTACTCCTCCTGTAACATTCGAAAATCCCTAGAAATCGAAAAAAAACGTCGATAATTTTAATCGTGAAGATGACTACAAACTCAACGAGTCTTGGAAACCCCTCATTCATTGCCTTTGATCACTCATCTTTCTTTTCAAACTAATCTATCTCATTTTTCTTGTTTCCATTTTTTTAGCTTGACTCTTTTTTTACTATAATTATCTTCTCATTGTTTTTTAATTTCTTGAGTAATGTTGTACTTCTCTTGCCATATCTCTCTAATAGTTGTTAATACTTATTTCAACATTTCAATATCCTTTCACCTTTTAATTATTTCTTTACCCAATCTCTTTTAATCTAATCTAATTTATAAAAAAATATTATTTAACCACTTGTCATCTTATTAATTTATAATTTATTATTTATCCATTCTCTCAACATTCCCTTTTTTCAAATGTTATATTATGGTGCCAACTACTACCTTTTGTTTTTCAACTCTTTAAATCAAGTGACTACTAGACACTTTAAACTTTTCAAAACTATCTACACAATTCAACTCCACTCAAAAATGATTATAAGAGCAACTATGACAAAATGTGAAAACATATACACCAAAATTATATAATTTGTATAGTTTTAAAATAAATTTAAATTCATAAAACCAAATTTTATGATCAAAACTTTATCAATTAAATATATTTATTAAGTAATATTTGTTAATTAAAATTCATAACATTTCTGTTTATTAAAATAATACTAGGTTACTAAAATTCATAGAGATGAAGTTTTATAGCCAAAGTATTATCAATCAGACACATTTATTTAAATAATATTAAAAAATAAAGAAAAGTTAAAAATTCACAAGGAGATGCACCAATTGAAAATATAACATTGCCGTGAGCTATCACTGACCCTCAAATTCTTACGGAAGTTCCAACAAAAAAATTGATTCTCCCATTTATGAAGTTTTACTTTCCTTGGATTCTCCCATTTATGAAGTTTTAAGTTCCTTGTGGCTACTTTATGTGGTATTGCATCAAAAATATTGAATTTTTCCATTATACTCCACTGAAAAACGAATTTGCAGATCTAGCCATCAACTAAAAATATAACCAAAGAGGCGTAGCAAAAGAAACTGGAAAATTCAAAAGCCGTTGATATAACATCATCGTTACATGATAAAACGTATGCTGTAGTAGAAGAAATTTTACCCTATACAGATAAAAAGGACTACGAAAGCGCTAGTAATGGAGCACGGTTACATTGTATTCGACGACTGCGTTGCCGGATTTTAGATCGAAKGAATGAGTGCGGGCGAGTGCGTAGCCTCGAGCCAACCGAAACAATCCGCTTCCTCCCACGATCGGCATTTCTCTCACTTCATCGAAAACMGCATTCTTCCCCACCATGGMGAGGGTGCTGCCGTTGTACTTWCCGCTCTCGAACACAAACGTCGTCGCCATAAGCAGATGGASTTTCTCTTGGCWGGAAGAGACGTARATACCCTGCGCTCTRCCMACCATTYTGGAGGTCGYTTCCGGCCSTTCCGTCAACCAGTCGTCCATAACCCTCACCATGCCGAACTGAGTAAGGGAAGAGTTGGTGGCGGGAGCAGACGCCACCTGCACGGCCGTCACATTTTTTCCTACCAATAAATCGTGAAAATAGAAATGCAGGTGACTTACCTTCTCCCGTCTTAACTTCACCTTTGCCTCCGCCCCCGCTATGTCCAGGCAAGTAAACAACAGTAGAGCGGCCACTGCAATAGTTGCTGCCGAATAACCTTTGTTCGCCATCTCTCAAAAAAGATGCCTTAATGCAGAGAAGAGAAAAGAAATGTATGGTGATGACACTTGAGTTCAATCTTTATAATGTGGTTGCCCGTAACGAACACCGCTTACTTCGTCCACTCTGTTGAATGCTTCATCATTATTTTGTTTTTGGTCAGAAATTTAGGTGTGAGCTTCAACATTTTCCTCATGGGTACTGATTTGTGTAAGGGCACATTTTCTGTTACAGGATTTCACCGCCCCTGGCTCGAACCAATGGCTTTCCACCGCGGGTGCTAAACGTGCACTTATACGTCAGACTGCAGTATTCAATCCGTTTTTTTATTCTGAGAAAAGATCCACCATGGCCATGATCATGGGATTCTGCAGTTCAATACCTAGAAATTTCTCAGTGGCACAGCACAGTTGAATAACGACCCTCCGCATAAATAATAAAGAAATGTAAGGCTCATGTGAGTATGCAGAACTTTATACATCATTCTACATCATTGATTGACTGATACCTACGCCGTTTTTCCTATTTTCTTTTCACATAGGTCTAAGTCGTCAATGAAATCAGTTCACCAACCCTAGCTTGCAATTATTCAGATGCGATTTTAGTTTTCGTAAAATGGATTTCTACGTTTCGTTTTCATTCTCATGAAATTATGAGAGACACTTAAAACAAAGCCATAACACGACAGAACAATGAATCTACGAAAACAAGGACTATTATACAACACAACAGTGAGTCTACGAAAAGAAAGACTAATATAGACTTCAAAAAACGAAGCCATAAAATCTCAACAAGCCACTATGTCCAAAAAACGAAGCCATAAAATCCCAACAAGCCACTATGTCTGGTCAAGTCGATAACGAGAACAACACGATAATGCACCCCAATTAGCTTGTTTGTCAAAATACATGAGGTGCCTTGAAAATACCAACATATCTGGGAAATGGGTGAAGGGAAAAGTCGAACAGTATTAAACGTGAAAGGCAATGTGGTGTAAGAATGACTGATTTAAGTATGGACTAGGCAAACATATTAAATGTGAAACATTCAACATATTAAATGTGAAATATTAAATGTGAAAGGCAATACATTTTGAAAACATAAATGGTCGGCCACCTATTTCAACTAGTTCATTTTGACAGTTTTGTTTCTAGTTTTCGAGTCCCAAACTTTCGGGGCCGTTTTAAGGGCTCACCACCGTTAGACTGTAGACTGAGTCTGAGTTTGACGATAACATGTGTAGTCCTCGGATAGACCTTTCCAACAAGCTATTGAGCGTCCAATGCCAAAGTTACGCCCCCGAGAAGTTGATACACCAAACTACACAAAACAAGGTCCACAAAACTGTTGGTTTTTCATCTTCCGGGGTTAGGGTTTTAGATTTTCTTTATGTTAAAAAGGTATTTAGAGCCTCATTCTAAATCATCTCATTGAAAATGCGAGTATTCGTCACATCTCTTCTCAGAGATCCACCATTCTAGAGAGTCTTTCACTCTGTATTTTTATAGTCTTTGTACATTTTCGCTCATTAATAGAACTTGTGTATTACTATATCTCTACGTTTATGGTTGCATCTCTAATATATCTCATATCTTTATTATATCTCCACTCTCATCTCGTGTCGAAAATAATCTGGATCAGTGGTATAAGAGCAGGCTCCTCTTGATCGTTTTTCCTATGCATGTCCCCGACGAGGTCTGAGTATAGCAATTTGTGTCTCCAACTTGTCTCTCTTGAGGACAATCGCTCTGGCACGCCCAAGAAACCATCCATGGAGGAAGAAAAGAAAAACGACAGAGCAGGTGATTCTATTAATATGTTGCTCGAGCAAGCTCTCATGCGACAGAGGAATGAAATGATGGAGAATTTTGTCCACGTCCTTCAATGCCTGTCTATAATAACAAGCATGTCTTCATCAATTAACCACTTTGAAGGCACCTCGCCTTTCAAGGTACAAGTTAATTTTGATATTCTCATATTTGAAGGATAGATAGATGCGGATGTCCTAGAAAAATGGTTAAATCTGTTAGAAGGTTATTTCTCTGTTCATAATTTCTCCGACGGAGAAAATATCACCTTCGCACTCGTTAAGGCTCTCTCCCATGTCAAAAATTGGTGGGAAAATTACTCGGAGCAAAAGAGGAGTTTGGAATATATGGGGTCGAGCCCACTTGGGATGATTTTGTGGATGCGGTAAAGAAACAATATTACCCTGTTGGAAACTATGAGGACCAGTACATGAGATGGACCACACTGTGGCAAGAGAGGGGCCAAGCAGTTTCGAAGTTCACTAATACCTTCCATACCTTACGCACCAAGATGGGTATCAAAGACTCCAAGAGACATTTGGTTATGAAATATCGCGGGGCTCTACACAAATAAATCCAAACTCAAATGGATTTTCTAGACATCTCATCACTCGGTGTTGCTTATCGATATGTTGTTAAAATCGAACATAAATTTAAGCACCAAAACAAGTGAGATTTTGGGTCTTCAAATCTTCAATAACAAAAATATGATAAAGAAGGCCCTAACAAATAGTCTCTCGAAAACCAGTCCAAGCCACAGGAAAAGAAGGGTCGCGGAAATATAAAGGAGGACACTGGAAAATGGTAGGATTTCCACAAAATCCCCTGGCACAACACTTATGAATGTCGCTCAAAACAGTCATTGGTGGTTGAGATCAAAGACAAGGAGCCAAACACTGATTCAAAATCTGATTCAGAAAATACTGATAGAAGACAGATCATCGACGCAGATCCCACTATTATTATCGCAGCCGCAACAATTCAACCAGACGAATCAACAGATCCTGAAGAGGGGGAGCGCCTTTTTCGTTCATAGATGTGGATGAAGGGGACCCCACTGCATTTATTGTTGATAGCGAAAGCAGGAAGAACCTCATCTCAACAAAGGTCGTCAAACAGTTGGGATTGTCAACAACACCACACCCACATCCATACAACATTGGGTGGCTTTGCCAGGGACGAGATATTCGTGCTAGCCAATAGTGTCGATTGTCATATGGCATCCAGCCCTTCAAGGATGAGGTATTATGTGATGTTTCCCCGCTGGATGTTTGTGATGTTCTCTTGGGCCAGCCAAATATGTGGAAGCACCATGCTATTTATGATTCTCAACCCCATAGTGTCATTGTTACTCTGAGGGGTCATCTCTACAGAATATTAGAGGTAATTACGACTAGTGTCCCACCTAAATAGTGCCACAAGGTAGTATCTCATACTACAAAATTCAGTTTCTTCATAATCTGTTCAAAAGGTAAACAGAAGGATATTGCAACCACTACAACCTCGACCCAAGCACCTTCTATCCAACAGAAGCAAGTCGACAAGACTGCAACAAAGTGCAAAGATTCCTTCTAGACACAAACATATTACGTAGCCCGATTGGTTGAATTGATCCAGATTATTTTGAGAACAACATGAAGGCAGAAATATAACTCAGATATATCAATGAAAAATTATAGAAGAGAACACATAAATACAATGAAACCCAACTTCTATTACTAAATAAGATAGAAAAACAATGTAGAGCCCAAACTGGAAAAATGGGGTAGTTTATCTCTAAAAAGAAAGAGATGTTGGCTATGCTTCATTCACAAGAAGTTTTAAATCACACTCCATTGCATGTTTAAAGGGCCTCCTTCACCTCAATTATATATGAGAGAGTGAGCGGAGAACAATTCCCATAATGCATGTGGGATAAATTGGACTAAGTATATAAAATTCCATAGGCATGTAAAACACTAGGACTTCCCAAGAAGTCACCCATCCTAGTGCTACTCTAGCCTGAGGGCACTTAACTGCGGAGTTATAATGGGATCTGGTACAATAACGCTACGTTGTAGTCATGTACATAAGACCACTAGGAAATCATCACATGATGTCTGTAATTAACAAATGAAGATGACATTACAATCCATTCCCCATCAAAAGGGTGAATATCATGGTTTATCAAAACCATAGGCTCAAAATGGTGATTCAGTGGAAAAGGTGGATGGCCACCGAGATCCATCTGGATCATTCCTCTCCCCTTAGGAAGCAATGGTCCCCATTGTGTCAAGTTCCCTTGGGATACAGAGAGACTTTTGCTAAATCTGAAGCTTGGTGTGTTTCTTTCCTTGTTGAAGAAGTTGTCATGCTTAGCTTGTTGAAGGATGTCATGAACTTGTTGTTGGAGGGGTTGGATCCATTCAACTAATCTAGCTGCATGATCTACCTGAGTGTGGGAGGACTTTGTCAGTGAAGATGTTGCATGAAGAGTATGAAGGGTTTTGTTATAACCTTGCTTGATTGGGCAGTGTGGAGGCACCCCTGTAGGTACAACAAGAACATCTTCATACTCATCTACAATCTTGTCGATCTACTTCTGTTGGAGAGAAAGGTCTTGGGTTGAGGTTGCAGTGGTTGTAGTTTCCTTTTGTTCACCTTCTGATCGGATTGCGAAGAGGCTAAACTTTGCAGTATGAGAGATTACTTTGTGGTATTGTTTTGGTGGGACAATAGTCGGAACTACCTCTGGTATCCGGTATAGTTGACCCCCCAAAGTAACAATGACGCTACGGGGTCGAGACTCATAAATAGCATGACGCCTCCACATATATAATTGGCCTAATAGAACATCACATACTTCCAGTGGAGAAACATCACACAATACCTCATCCTTGAAGGGCTTGATTTGGTAGGATAGGCGACACTACTTGCTAACACGAAGATCTTGACCCTGGTGAAGCCAGCCAATGTTGTATGGTTGCAGGTGTGGTGTTGTTGGCAAATCCAACTGCTTGATAACCTCTGCTGAGATGATGTTCTTTTGGCTTCCAGTATCAACAATAAAATGCAGTGGGGTCCCCTTCACCCACATCCGTGAATGGAAGAGTCACTCCCCCTCCTCAAGATACTCTTCTGGTTGGATTGTTGCAGTTACGACAGTAGTAGTGGGTTTTCATCAATGATCTATCTCCTTTTATTATTTTCTGAATCAGGGTCCAAGTCAAGGTTTGGCTCTTTATATTTGAGCTCGGCCACCAATGATTGTATTGAGCGACATTCATCAGTGTTGTGCCAAGGGCTGTTGTGGAACTCACACCACTTTCCGGTGTCTTTCTTAGACTTCCCGTTACCCTTCTTTTCCTGCATTTGAGACTGGCTCTCTTGAGGTTGGCCTTCCTTGCTCTGTCCATGCTTCTCCCACTTACTTTGTTGCTTGAATTTCTGCTCAATTTGAATGCATATCGATAAGCATCTCCCAGTGAGGAGATGTCCAAGAAATCCATCTATGTTTGGATGTACCTGTGTAGACTACTGCGGTACTTCAAAACCAAGTTTCGCTTGGATTCTTTGATACCCATCTTTGAGCGTAGTGTATGAAATATGTTGGTGTACTTTAGCACTGTCTGGTCTCTTTTCTGACGCAAATTTGTCCATATCATGTATTGGTCATCATAGTTTCTGACAGGGTAGAACTCCTCCTTTAGGGCATCTACAAAGGTCGCCCAAGTGGGTTCTCTCCCAAAAAGTGTAGATTCATTCACGGTGTACCTCTCCTAGTAACCTTCCCACCAAGCTCTAACATGGGGAAGGGATTTAAGGAGAGAAAAGGTGATCTTTTCACTGTCGGAAAAATTTTGGACAGAGTAATAACCTTCTAGCAGATTCAACCATTTTTCTAGAGCATCTGCATCCATCCAACCTTCAAATAAGGGGATATCAAAATCGACTTGTACCTTGAAGGGCATCACACTTGCAAAATGGTTTCTTTTCGAAGATGCCTCAGATTCCGCGATCGGTAGACTTCGAAGGATCTTAGCGACGTTGTCCATCATCTCGTTCCTTTATCACGTGAGGGCTTCCTCGAGCAACATCTTGAAAGGATATCTTGCTATTTCATCTCTCTTTTGTTCCTCCATGGGAGGTCACTTGGGCTAGCGAGAGTGGTTGTCCTCAAGAGAAACTAGCCTGAGACCTAAATCTCTATACCCTGACCTCGTCGAGGACCTTCTCTGAGAAATGACAAAGAACAAACTACTCTGATACCACTGATCCAGATTATTTTGAGAACGACATGAAGGTAGAAATATAATTGAGATATAACAATGAAATAATATAAAAGAGAACACAGAAATACAGTTAAACCCAACTTCTATTACTGAATAAGATAAAAAAACATTGTAGATCACAAACTGGAAAAATGGGGTAACTTATCTCTAAAAAGAAAGAGATGTTGGCTACACTTCCTTCACAAGAAGATTTACACCACACTCCATTGCATGCTTAAAGGGCCTCATTCACCTCAATTATATATGAGAGAGTGAGTGGAGAAAAATTCCCATGATGCATGTGGGATAAATTGGACTAAGTATATAAAATTCCATAGGCATGTAAAACACTAGGAATTCCCGGGAAGTCACCCATCCCAGTACTACTCTACCCTGAGTGTGCTTAACTGCGGAGTTCTAATGGGATCTGGTGCATTAATGCTATATTGTTGGCATGCACATAATATCACTAGGAAATCATTACATGATGTCTGTAATTAACAAATGAAGATGACATTACAATCCATTCTCCATCAAAAGGGTGAATATCATGGTTTATCAAAACCACGGGCTCAAAATGGTGGTTCAGTGGAAAAGGTGGATGGCCACCAAGATCCATATGGATCATTTAGATTCAACCCCACCAACAATAGGTTCGTGACAACCTTCCACAAACCAAGCAGTGCGATGTCTCCAACAAGGCAAGAAACACACCAAGATTCAGTTACAGCAATCACTTTCCCCTCTCCATCGGTGTAATATTCCTCGGTAGAGCCCGAGTTGTAATTATGAATTGTAATTATGTTTATAGGATGGTGAGCCAAGTGTATATAAGTTGGTGGGCTTATGTGTTTATTAGGCCGGAGAGCCTAGGTGTTAAAGGACAGGAGCCTCTTTTTGTATATGTAATTATGTAGAACATTAATAAATATTAAACATCGTTGCGTGCAGACCGACCACGGAGAAAGAGTGATGGGGGACTAAGCCTCCACAAGGTGGGTAAGGGAAAGGAGGTTGAAAGGTTGGAAAGAGGGGCTAAGCTTAGGGGCTTAAGTCCTTGAGAATAATAATTTATTATTATTCCAAAGCTGTGTGAAAGACATGTTTTTATCCTAAGTCCTGAGAGAGGTAACGCATGTAGCTCCAACATGTGCAAAAGGGAACGCATGCAGCTCCAGGAAGACAAGTGTCGACCTGGGTGCATGCAGTTACAGATGAAGATTCATCTTGTGTTGGGGGTTCGTCCTCCATTCTGGCGTTCACTGTCTGAACTGTGTTGCCTCTACGTCTGATCTCTACATACCTCACGCAACTCTGAAACCCGAAACCGTGAGGCCAACCTGTGATGTTTTCCTGAGAAGTCGACGCATCCTCCGTATGAATCGTTAGAGACTGCGTTCGACCTCTGCGTTGATTCCTTTTCACACACCCTAAAAACTAGTGGCAAACCCGTGGACTAAGCCATGTCTCCTATGTGTTTTTTTAACCCAACTTATCTTCCCTTGCAGAGCCGAGTCCGCACGTGAACCATTCTTGGGTTGCTACCTTTTGTTTTCCTGAGTGGTGTTGACCAGTTACCATTGCTGTCACCCGTACCTTGTTGGAACTGAGTGGAAAGTGGATGAAGAACCAAGTTTTCAGGCCCGTGGTTGAAGAGGCAGGTTGTCAGGCCTGTGAGCAGCTCTCTCTAGGTGAGAGAGTCTGCTGGGAAGTGGTTTTCTCCCAAAGAGAGTCCATCACCAGCTATGGAGCGATGAGAATTCTTGATCCGACCTATTTCTGAGACCCAGAGAGGGAGGTGAAGCAACCGATGGACTGTGCTTGTGAAGGTGTATACTCCCGGGTGGAAAAGGCATGTGGGGAATGAGATTCCGTGAGTAGTGGGTGTAAGAAGGCTCCTGGAGAGAATCCTTCTGGTTGCATTTGTTAGGATATTTAGACACTTAGGAGTTAGTTAAGATCTACTTGGTCTAATATGTCGTTAGGTAAAAGTGTGTTTCTTTAGTAT
>ML796291.1:152972-169534 GCA_009831015.1 Picea engelmannii | reverse complement strand
GAATGTTTTGCGTAGTAGCGTTGCCCAACAATGGGGTTGATGGTCAGGGATGTTACAATATGGTATCAGAGCATGGTTTCAACGCTGAACCTGGATGGGTCGGATAAGTGGTCTTTGGACCCAAGGTTTCGAGTGGAAATGGTGTTCGGAGGAACCAATTTTGAACATTAGAATGTTTCTAAGTGCCAAGGGGTTACTTGGTCGTGTTACGAATCTCAGGAGGATTAGCGGTAGAATAAAACCATAGTCGACATGGTATTTGGCCATAGAGAGAGAGAAAGAGAGAGAGAGAGAGAGAGAGAGAGAGAGAGATCAACTCTTGGGGTGTTGGAGCCGTAGGATCTGTTTGGGAAAAAGGATAGTCCTTTACGACCGTCAAATCCAGAGAAGGTGCAGGAAGGTTATCCTAGAAGCCTTTCGGAGTTCGGCAATTGGGAGAAGTGGAATGCACTAAGGCACAAACTTCCGAAGGAGATCTACACCGTAGATCATAGGAAAAGAGCCTGACCATTAGATCTGTGTCCGGGAAGTCAAAGGAAAGTCACTTCGGAGGATTTCAAGTGTGGAGTGTGACAAACTCTCAAAGTCTCTAAGGCTGAAGTAGATCACAATCATCTGTTGCGAAGGACACGCATCAAGAGATCGTGTACTTCGGGTGGAAGTACTTTGAGAGGAGGCACGTGCTATGAGTTTGGAACTCTCGAAGCCCAAAGTGTCGAAGTCGCTCATAGTCGTTGATTGTGAAGGAGGACACACGTCAATAGATCGTGAACTCTAGGGAAAAGCGTTTTGGGAAAAAGCGAGCATAGAGGAGTTGAAACTCCCAAAGCCCGAAGAGTCGAAGTGGTGAGTCATGATGACATCACCTGGAGGTGATGTGGACACATGGGATGAGTGCCACGTGTCAGTGGGCTTAGAAACCATGGAAGATTGAAATGGAATTTGGAACGTGACGAGTGTCACCCATCTAAATGGGCCACATATTAGTCGCTAGTATTTATCCATGTGGCATCTTGTATGAGCAGGGTTAGTGGGGCCCGAGGTTACGTAATGTAATTAAAGGTCACAGGAACCATAGTGGCGTTGATCACAATACATCAAGATCAACGGCTAGGAGACATTGCGGGGACCCAAGTTGCACGGAAATTAATTCTCCAAGGCGGTCCCGTAATCCAAACCGCGGTTTCACTGAGGGGTTACATTTCAGCGTTAGAAGAATTGCGGGACTAAAGGCGAGTTTCTCCAAACCACCGTTGCATGCCCCCGCAATTGGAAAACGTTAAGTGATGTGACGTAATGACATCACCAAAGGTGATTGGGAATGTTCGGATATTAACAGTTCGGATGTGTGGATGTGAGATCCTCTAAAGCTCCAAAGTCCCAAAGATCTAGAACTCAGAAACCTGAGGTTACATAGTAAGTGGCAGCCATTGGATTCTGGTTGGACATGGACTGTTGATCCACTCTACTTCGCGAGTTCGGTAACTCAGAACTCCAAGTGATTTTTGTGTTGTGCTTTGAAATCTTCTGAAGTCGAAGGATGAAGGCCCGAGTAAGCACTTATTGATTTAGCACTTGGTCATGACCCATGGTCACGTTGTTTGGGGACTGAGAGAAAAGGGCTAGTTATCGAAAACTTCGCAGAGCAGAGCCCCGAAAGGAAATGGATTTTGAAAGATTTCTTGAATCATATTGGTTTATGAATGTTGTGGGATTTGTTAAGGAATGATGGCTTGACAAATTTCGATTGTCTTCACGTTGTGTTTGCATAATTTCAACGAGTGTCAGAACCGAATAGAGTTTCCACTAAGTGTAGAGAATGGAAGAGGCATGGACTGCTTCCAATTCAGAGAATGAAGCAAAAGGAATGGATGTCCATTTGGGAGTTGAAGGATCGAACTCCAATGGACATGGAGAAAAGTTAGATAAGGAAGGGTATATGATGAAAATCATTGACTGATTGCAGAAAGATGCCCAGACTAATCGAGAAGATAACAAGAAGCTTATGAAAGCTAAGGAACAATAGGGTGAATTCAAATTTAAGTTGATGCACAGCCTGGAAAGGATCGAAAAGAAGTTGGATAGTGAGGGTGATTCAAAAAAAACAGGAAGTCGTGGACCCCCTGAGAGGAAAAGAAGATCGAGAAGCGTTAGTAGGCATCATCATCACTCCCCGAAACACTCCAATAAGGAAGCATGTAGAAGTTCAAGCCCATCTCCTACTAAAAAACATAGGATATCTGGAGTGGATTAACTAAAGGGAGAAATGAACAAGATTAAGCCTCCTACGTTTGATGGAGAGCATAAGAAGGAGGAAGATGCCGAGACATGGTTGCTTGGCATGAGGAAATACTTCCAAATACAAAATTATTCCTCTCATGCAGATGGAAGAATTGTGATGTATCAATTGAAGGGAAATACATCCATGTGGTGGGATCAATTTGTGCAGGTGCAACACATTAGAGAGAAATATATCACCTGGAAATAATTCAAGAGGTATTTTGAGAAGAAATACTTGAATAAGAGATATTATGACATAAAGATGAAAGAGTTCTTTGAACTCAAGCTCGATAGCATGACCATTGATGAATACGAACAAAGATTTTTGGAATTGTTGAAGTATGTTTCGTTCATCAAAGATGACACTGTCAAGATTCAAAGGTATCTAAGTGAATTACCACCTTCCATTGGGGATAAGATTCAGTATGATGACCCTAAGACTATGGAAGAAACGATAAGAAGAGAAAAATGCTTATATGAACAACAAAGAGAAAAGCCTACCTTTCGGAAGGCTTGGGATGACCAAAAGAAGTTCAAGAAAGAGAAAAGGCAGAAGGGAAACAAACCTCTCTTTTTCAGAAACAGTCCTCAAGGACAGACATCGTTTAGAGAGCCGAGAATGGTTGACGTAGGGGAACAAAGGTCAAGGCAGACGCCCATTCAGTGTTGGGGTTGTCAGGGAAACCACAAGTACAAATACTTCCCCCAAAAAAATGGCAAAGTGAGAGTTGTCCATAATGTTCAACAAGCTAAAATAGTGGAAGACATGGGCAATAGAATACCAAGAATCTACACAGCCCTGGAAAACAAGCTAGCAGAATATCAGTCGCACATGATTGAAGTGGAAGGTATGATCAACAACCATGCCTTTGCTATTTTAATTGATTCAGGGGCTAGCCATAGTTATATAGATCCTAGAGTAGTGGAAAGTTTGCAATTGTCGAGAAGCAAGCATGAAAAGTCTTGGCTAGTGCAGCTGGCTATAGGAACCAAGAGAAAGTCACTGCGTTAGTTAAGTCTTGTCCAGTGGACATGAATGGAATGAGCACAAAGGCTGAATTGAACATTCTTCCTTTAGGTTCTTATGACTGTATAATTGGGATGGACTGGTTGGACCAGCACCATGCCATCTTGGATTGTCGTAACAAGGCATTCACTTCCCTGGATGAAGAAGGAAATCAGAAAACAGTCCAAGGAATTCCCAGAGTTGTTGCTATCAGAGAAATCACTGCAATGCAGCTGAAAAGTGCTATAGGAAAGGCTGTCAATTATTTGCATCCCATGTGGAGGAAACACCTAAGGATAAGGTGTTGAATATTGAATATCATGCAATACTAAAGGATTTTTAAGATGTATTCCAGGAGGTACTCAGACTATCCCCGAAGAGAAATGTTGACTTCTCTGTAAACTTGATACCTAGAGCAGCTCCAGTGTCGAAAGCTCCTTACAGAATGAGTATGCCAGAGCTGAAAGAGATGTAATTGCAGCTTGAAGAGCTTCTGAAGAAGGGTTATATATGCCTAAGTGTGTCACCTTGGGGTGCCCAGGTCCTGTTCGTGAAGAAAAAGGATGGGATGTTGAGATTGTGTATCGATTTCAGACTATTGAACAAAGTGACTATTAAGAACAAGTATCCTCTACCGAGGATCGATGATCTCTTTGATCAGTTGAAGGATGCCAAGATATTTTCAAAGATAGATCTCAGGTTAGGATATCACTAGGTAAGAATAAAGGATGAAGACATCAGTAAGACCACCTTCAAAACAAGGTATGGTCACTATGAATTCACAGTGGTTCCATTTGGGTTGTCAAATGCACCCGTTGTTTTTATGTGCCTAATGAATGGTGTATTCAAGGACTATCTGGACAAGTTTGTCATAGTATTTTTGGATGACATCCTGGTGTATTCCAAGTCGGAGGAAGAGCATGAACAACATCTAAGGATGGTGTTGCAATTGCTAAGAGAGCACCAACTGTATGCCAAGTTGAACAAATGCTCGTTTTATAAAAAAACAGATCCATTACTTGGGGCATATCATTTCAAAGGATGGGATAGTTGTAGATCCTGAGAAGATTGAGGCCATCAGAGAATGGTCAGCACCTAAAAACGTGACATAAGTCATATCCTTTATGGGTCTAGATGGCTATTACAAAAGGTTCATTGCAGGGGTCTTGATGATAGATCACCCTTTCACTTCCTTGCAAAGGAAGGAGAAGAAGTTTCAGTGGACAGAAGAATGTGAGAGAAGTTTCCAGCGATTGAAACAATTGTTAACCAGTGCTCCAATCCTGAGGATTACAGATACGAATGAAAACTTTGTAGTGTTTACAGATGCATGCAAAGAAGGAATGGGAGGAGTCATCAGTAAGAATGGATTCATAATTTGTTATGAATCCAGAAAGTTGAAAGAGCACGAAAGGAACTATGCAACTCATGATTTGGAGTTGGCAGCCATAGTACACACTCTAAAGAAATGGAGGCATTACCTCATGGGAAGGAGGTTCAAACTGAGGACAGACCATAATAGTCTGAAGTATTTGTTTGATCAGCCAACCTTGAATCCTAGGTAGATTAGGTGGTTAGAATTCCTTGGTGAGTACGACTTTGATATCAAGCATATCAAAGGAAAATAGAACAAAGTGGCTAACACACTCAGAAGGAGAGTGCATGAATTGCATGCTACGACCATTAGCATGTACCAAACTGACATTAAGGGCAGAATTTTGGAAGTTGCAAATGCATATTTGAAGTACAAGGATTTCGTAGCAAAACTACAGCAAGGTGAGATGCCACAGAAAGTGGAAAATTATAAATTGGAAGTCGATGGAAGACTAATGTACAAGAAAAAAAATTATGTACCTAATGTTCAACACTTGAAACTTATGATTTTGAATTAAATGCATAGTGTGCCTTATGTTGGGCACCCTGGATATCAAAAAACTGTGGCAACAGTCAAGAGGCATTACTTTTGGCCAGGTATGAAGAAAGAGATTGCAGAATACTTCGCCAGATGTATGGAGTGCTAGAAGGTTAATGCTGAGCACAAGCACTCAACAGGGTTGCTGCAACCTTTACACATTCCTGAGTGGAAGTGGGAGGTAGTGACAATGGATTTCATCACAGAATTGCCCAGAACAAGAAAGCAACATGATTCAATCATGGTGGTGGTGGACAAGCTTACGAAATCTGCCCATTTTATTCCATTGAATACTAGTCACAAGGAAGCTAACGTTGCTGATATTTTTTTGAGGGAAATAGAACGATTGCACGGTATTCCCAAGACAATTGTGTCTGACCGAGACCCGAAATTCACCTCCAAATTTTGGAAAGGGTTATTCAAAGGATTTGGAACGAATCTGAACTTCAATACATCCTATCATCCTGAGCCTGATGGGCAGACCAAGCGGGTGAATCGAGTGATAGCAGACATACTAAAGATGTATGTGATGGACAAACCAAATAAATGGGAAGACTACCTACACTTGGTAGAATTCACCTGCAATAATGGGTATCAAGCATCGTTGAAGATGAGCCCATTTGAAGCACTTTATGGTAGAAAGTGCAATACTCCAGTAAGTTGGGATAATCAAATTGACAGGGCAGTAATTGGGCCAGAGTTGCTCAAGGAAATGGAAGAGCAAATGCTGAAAATTAAGCAGAATTTAAAGGCTGCCCAAGACAGGAAGAAAAGTTATGCTGAAAAAAACAGAACCCAGAGAGAGTTTAAAGTGGGCAATAATGTTTTTCCTGAAAGTGAAAGATAACAGAAGTTCCCTGAAGCTGGGAAATTGTTCTAAGTTGGCAGCCAGATTTTGTGGGCCATTTGAAATCCTATTAACGATTGGACCAGATATATGCTTGCATTACCTTCATCCATGACTGTACATAATGTGTTTCATATTTCATTTCTTAAGAAATATATGCCTCATGCTAATCATGTAATCGATTGGAATGTGATTTAGGTGGAGCAAGAAGGTGTTATGCAAGTGCATCTTGTGCGCATATTGGACCGGAAAAACAAACAACTCCGGAATCGAGCCATAGGGCTTGTAAAGGTCTAGTGGACCTGTTACGGTCCTGAGGACGCGACATGGGAGCATGAGGATGCTATGCGGGCAGAATACCTGCATATTTTTGAATATTTTGAAAATCTTGTTGATGTTATGTAAAGAGTTGCACTGAGGACAGTGAAAAAATAAGGGGAGGGGATTGTTACATTCTTCGGTAGAGCCCCAGTTGTAATTATGAATTATAATTATGTTGATAGGCTGGTGAGCCGAGTGTATATAATTTGGTGGGCTTATGTGTTTATTAGGCCAGAGAGCCTAGGTGTTAAAGGCCAAGAGCCTGTTTTTGTATATGTAATTATGTAGAACATTAATAAAGATTAAACATCGTTGCGTGCAAACCGGCCACAAAGAAAGAGTGATGGGGGACTAAGATTCCACAAGGTGGGTAAGGGAAAGGGGGCTGAAAGGTTGGAAAGAGGGGCTAAGATTAGGGGCTTAAGTCCTTGAGAATAATAATTTATTATTATTCCAAAGTTGTGTGAAAGACATGTTTTTATCCTAAGTCCTGGGAGAGGCAATGCATGCAGCTCCAACGTGTGCAAAAGGGAATGCATGCATCTCTAGGAAAACAAGTTTCGACCTGGGCACATGCAGTTAAAGATGAGGAGTCTGCTCATGTTGGGGGTTCGTCCTCCATTCTGGCGTCCGTTGTTTGAACCGTGTTGCCTCTACGTCTGATCTCTGCATAACTCACGCAGCTCTGAAACCTAAAACCGTGAGGCCAACCTGTGATGTTTTCCTGAGAAGCCGACGCATCCTCCATCTGAACTGTTAGAGTCTGCGTTCGACCTCTGCATTGATTCCTTGTCATGCACCCTGAAAACCAATGGCAAACCCGTGGACTAAGCCGTGTCTGTTGTGTTTCCTATGAACCCATCTTATCCGCCCTTGCAGAGCCGAGTCTGTACCTGAACCATTTTTGGGTTGTTTCCTTCTGTTTTCCTGAGTGGTGTTAACTAGTTACTGTTGTTGTCACCCGTACCTTGCTGGAACTGAGTCGAAAGTGGCTGAAAAATCAGGTTTTCAGGCCCGTGGTTGAAGACGCAGGTTGTCAGGCTTGTGAGCAGCTCTCTCCAGGAGAGAGAGTCTACTGGGAAGTGGTTTTCTCCCAGAGAGAGTCTAGCACTAGTTACAGAGCTCTGAGAATACATGATCTGCCATGTTGCCGAGACCTAGAGAGGGAGGTGAAGCAACCGATGGGTTGTGCTTATGAAGGTGTATACTCTCGGGTGGAACAAGCATGTTGGGAATGAGAGTCCATGAGTAGTGGGCATAAGAAGGATCCTAGAGAGAATCCTTTTGGTTGCATTGTGCAGTTTCTTGTAACCTCGACCTAGTCTAGGATTCCCTTGCCTTGGGTGGAGCTTAGTCCCATCTCAAGGGTGACCCACTGCTAAGCGTGATGAGTAGCATGGTCTAAGGATGGGAGGTTCGTGGAAGGTCTGCATGTAGTTGGAGTTACTCAAGTTTCAAATATAAGTATCATTATGTGTTTAATTTCAATTAAATGCATGTTTGTGATGCTTGTATGTTTTAATGTATTACGTTGCATGTATGAATTGTTGTTAATTCCATTATTTATGTATGTTAGCAATAATTTTGTGATTACTCTTTATTGTTTGGTTAAGTTTCATTAAATATNCTAGTAGCGTTTCCCGACAGTGGGGTTGATGGTCGGGGACGTTACAATCGGGAACTCAACGCAATGGAGACTATTCCTTCCTAAGGAAGGAGGATTGATCCAGGTGGATATCGGTGGCCACCCACCTATTCCAACTGGCTCATGTTGGCAGTGTTGTTCCTAGTTTTCGAGTCCGAAACTTCTAAGGTCGTTTTGAGGCCCTAAACAACGTTTTTAGGGCTCGCTACAGTCAAACTGTTAACAGAGGTAGATCCTAACGACAATATGTGTATTCCTCAGATAGACCCTTCCAACGAGCTATCGTGCGCCCCAAACGAATATCGTATGCCAAAGTTACGCCCCCAGAAAGTTGATACACCAAACTACCCAAAACGGGGTCCACAAAACTGTTGGCTTTTCATCTTTCGGGGCTAGGGTTTTGGGTTTTATTTATGTTAAAAAAAAATTAGAGCCTCATTGTAAATCATCTCATTGTGAATGCGAGTATCCGTCACATATATTCTCAGAGATAAGCTACCACCATTCTAGCGAGTCTTTAGCTCTATTTTTATAGTCTTTGTACATTTTCGTTGATTAATAGAAATTGTGTATTACTATATCTCTGTGTTTATGGTTGCATCTTTGGTATATTTCTGTTATATTTTTGGATATCTGATACATCCCTGTACATTTCTTTATTATATCTTCGCTCTCATTTCGTGTCAAAAATAATATGTATCAATAAATTACTAATGTAAAATGTGAAAGGAAATACATTATGAAAACATAAATTAATACATTATGAAAACAGAAATTACATAAGCTTTTTATGGTCATTTCTAAGGATGTTTCTAATGAGGCTGTCAATATTTCCATTTTGGAAGAGCTACCAAAAGTAGATGATCTTATCAATGTAGTCAATAAGTTTCAAATCATGATTGCCAATAGAAGTTCATTGAAATGTGTGGGGTGTCGTAAAACAGTACCACCTAAAATCTCATATGTTTTCTATCAACATTGATGGTTGTGAAATAGTGCTCGGTGTTGAATGGTTATGCACTCTCAGCTCCATCACTATGGATTTTAAGAACTTAACCATGCAACTCCAACAAGAGGGACAACAGTACAAGTTCCAAGGCATCCCAACAGGCTCACTGAGATCATCAGTTCCTACCAAATGGAAAAGATACTTAATAAAGGTCATTCTCGCATTATTTCCCTACTCCATTCCATTCAACAAATTGACACACCCTTTGTGCATCATGACCTTCAATCTATGTTATCCCAACACTGGCAATCTATATTATCCCAACACTGGCTATTTTTAACACTCCCCATGGACTTCCCCCTTCCCATGGCATCCATGATCATTCCATTTCTCTAGTACTGAGCACTCTTCCTCACATTATTCTCCCTTATCATCATCCCTTTTCCCATAAATATTAAATTGAGAAAATTGTTCAAGAATTGTTAGAAGTGGGTGTTATCCGTCCTAGTAGCAACCTCTATTCTTCTCCTATATTCATGGTACTCAATAAAGAAGGTGTTCGACACATGTGTTTTGATTTCCATTCCCTCAAAAAACTCACAATCAAAGACAAATTTCTCATTCCTGTCATCGATGAACTTTTGGATGAATTGAGTGGTGCTCAGTACTTTACCAAACTTAATCTCCATTCTGGATACCAGCAAATACATATGAAAGAGGAATACATTCTCAAGAGTTCATTTAGAACTCATGAGGGTAACTATGAGTTCTTGGTCATTCCCTTTGACCTATGTAATGCCCCTCCACTTTTCAAAGTCACATGAATCATGTCTTCAATCCTTTCCTCTGTGATTTTGTCTTAGTTTTCTTTGATGATATTCTCATCTATAGTGAAACTTATAAATCCCATCTCATCCATCTAGATAAAGTTCTACGTATACTATCTAACCACAAACAATTTCTCAAACAATCTAAATGTGTTTTTGGAGCCACATATTGTCATCAAGGATGGTGTGGTGTACCGATGGATCCTAAGAAAATTAAAGCTATGAAGGATGGACCTTGCCCTAAAACTCTTAATAGTTTGCATGATTTGGATTTACAAATGGAACGAAATGAAATACAGATATATATCAAAGAAACACACAAATATATAATGAAAATTGACTTCTATTAATAAAGAGAATATGTTGAAACTATAAAAATGTAGAATAAAACAAACTTGTTCGAATGGTGGTAGCTTATCTCTGAGAAGGCTATGATCATTCGGAAGAATATGAGTACAATGAGGATTCAAAGGCCTTTTTATCACAAACCATAAATGAGAAAACCTTAAACATCCAAAAACCTAACCTGGGAGATGAAACACCAAAAGGTTTATGGGCCCCGATGGGGATAGTTGATACGTCAACCTCCCTAGGGAGTAACTTTTGCATACATTCTTTGTTTGGGGCACTCAATACATTGTCGGAAAGGTCTAGTCGAGAAGAACACATTTCGATTGGGCCCAGGAAAGAACCTTTATGGATCGCCTGAGCCTCGAAAATTTAAAAAACAAAAACATCTTTTAGGGCCTCAAAACGGCCCCGGAAGTTTAGGACCTGAAAAACTGTAGAAAAATTGCTAAAATGGAAAACTATTATTTGAGCTAGTGAAATAGGTGGGTGGTCATCGATATCCACCTGGATCATTCCTCCCCCCCTAGGAATCAATGTTCCCCATTGTGTTGAGCACCCCCATCAGATGGGGAAACTTCTGTTGAATTTGGCCTCGGGTGAGCCACTTGCCTTGGTGCAGTAGCTAGTCTGCTTTGACAACCTGATAAAGTTGGATCCTCTATTGGCGAGCACCCTTAACTTGAGTGTCCACAATATTATCAATGGGTGTCTTTTCCATGCAGTTAAGGTTGAGTTACGCCGGTGTCATCTTCTCTGTTATCTCTTATGTGTTCAATAATGGTGGAATGTATGGCCGAAGGAGGTCCAAATTGAACACTAGGTGCAAGTCAAGGAAGGGGGGAATACTTAGCTCAAAAGCATTGTCACCCACGACCTTGGTGATGGTGTAAGTTCCATAGCAAATTGGACAAATCTTTTGATGGGGTCCTATAAGGCGCTCTTTTTGCAAATGGACCTTGACCCTGTCTCACACCTGAAACTTGTGCAACACCCAATGTTAATCATGGCGTTGCTTATACTTAGCATTGGCTTTCTGTAAAATATCATGGACATGTTGGTGGATGTGTTGAATTTGTTCAATAAACTTGGTTTCTTTGTCGGCCTTAAATTGAGCATGGGCTGATTCTTCCTGTGTGGATGGAAGGGGTAGTGCGACATCAGTGGGACCCAATGGTTGAAATCCCAACCCCACCTGAAAGAGGATGTGGCCAGTTGAGCTATGAAGGGCTCTATTGTAGTTATGTTGAACATAAGGGAGACTCTCATCCCATGTGTGTGGATGTTTGGAGTTGTACATGTGCAAGATATGCACGATCATTCTACTGTCGACCTTTGTTTGGCCATCAATTTGGGGCTGAAAAGCGATGGATTTGGTGAAATTGGTGTCCAATAGTGATTAGAGGCTTGACCAGAATGTGCTTAGGAACCTATTGTCTCAATATTATATGATGGTTTGTGGTATCTTGAAGTGCACCCACACTTGTTCGAAGAAGAGCTTGACAGTGGCCTCCACTATGATACTCTTCTTGTAGGCTATTAAAATGGCTATCTTAGAAAACCGATCAACAACCAAAAAAACATAGTCATTACCTTTCTTGGTTGAAGCAAGGCCAGACATGTAGTCCATCAAGATGTATTCTTGGGGCCTATCAAGTGTAGGCACAAGGGTGTACAGGCTTGCTTCTTAGTGGTTTTTTTATTATCAATGTCAAACATGGTTGATCTCTAAAACTACAGACCTACTTCATGCTTCATATAATATGGCTAAGCATGGTAAAATGAAATATCAAGCCCCCACTCAACTCACTTGGACCCTCTCCAATTTTCATAAATTGTTAAGAAAACTAAATCGCCATATAAGCCCTAATTCAAGATGCTTCGACAAGATTCGAGGTTCATATATCACACATATTTTAGTGTAGTATATGAAGGACATATGGTAAAGGTAGGTAAACAACTGAAAATCACATTAAGGAAAGACATGGAGATATGTATTACAATTGTTAAGTGTAAAAGTAGCCAATGATAATGGTTATATGCAAATTTTTATTATAAAAAATATAATTCAAATAATATTTAAAAGTTTTTTCATTGTTGAATTAATATATTATCTAATCACTCACTTTTCCAATTGTCATTTGGCATCCATTATTATGAGAAAGATCCATTATGATGAAAAAGATAATGAGCAACCCTATGAGAGGACACTTGACTTTGCAATGTAGCTCTAATGAATAATTAAACAGCTATATCAAGCCAAGATAGTGGGTTGTACCTATCTAAGCATATGATTTTCATTATGCAAAGTGGAAATTATTTCCTCTTACTCAAAGTTTTTGTGCTCGATCTATTTAACGATTGTTTCTAAATCATGGAAGGATGTGTCTTTTCCTTCTCTTGTTCGATTTGTCTGGTGAGTGTCAATCTTAAGGAAGCTATATATATATATGCTTACATTTTAAATGGATTTTATATAAACAACACAAACTATTCTTGTGTGTTTCCACGAGGTTTTTAAGAACTAAAACTCCTTTGATTAAATATATTAGGAAGAGAAAAAACAATAAATGTAGAGGTTTCACGTGAGATAGAGGATTCATTAAGCTTGTTATGTATGTATTTCAAGATAGAGTGTTTGTCCCATAGCCTTAGAGTGAGACCATATTTTTTTTTGCAACAATTTTGTTTACAACATTGGCTTTGTACCCACAATCGTAGACATAAAGGTAAGGTTACGGCCCATTTTGTAGAGAGGTGATCTCTATGTCAAATGTAGCTTAAATAAAGTTACCATCTTACAAGAAAATGTTGGGATTTGGTGACAACGAATTCCTCAAAGAATGGATTTGGATCTTATTATTCTGCGTTCGTTACAACTAAATAAACCAAGTTAGAATATGGATAGGGATTGCATTTAATAATCAGTTTCTTGTAAATGTATATAAATACATGTAAGCTTGTAGAGGCAGAGAGAGATAGAGTGAGAACTTGCTAGTCTGATGTAATCTCCCTGCTCTGAATAATAAGACAATTGATGCCTATGCTTGGTGGACGTAGCCGAACGTTTGGGTGAACCAAATGAAATCCCTGTGTTCCTTATCTGTGTGATTGTTAATTAACATATGTGAATTGTGTTTTCCACATTTGCAATTCTAACAAGTGGTATCAGAGCTGGTTGGAGGAGGGTCAAATTCTTGGAGGAGCCGCAGGAGTGAAATCTGTATGAGGTGCGTCGAGTTCAACATCATCGCAGGTCCTTCCTCTCGAATGGTGCGACGTTTTATTAGTCGAACCCACACTCGTGCAAAATTGTTGAAATCGCCGCAGTTTGAGGTTAAAACACAATGCGTAGATATTTCAAAATCACCACACTTCAGTGGTAATAAGAATCGAGAATCGTCGCGATCAAAGTGCATCGAGAGGTGCAGAGACCCTTTGAGATCGTCACACTCCAGTGATAGCGTGAGGTGCGACGACTCTCTTAAATCAAAAAGTCACGATCTCTTAAATTGAATTCGCATGGTTTTAAAAGGGCATGTTTTTAAAGTCATGTGGTAAAAACTTAAGGTAAAAATTTTATGGTATGAATAATTTTGCACAAGTCACGTGGAGGTATAAAAGGAAGTACACTATTTGGAATATAATATTTAAAAGAGTGGAGAAATTAAAATTTAAAAAGTGGATGTTTTAAAAGTGATTTTTTTTTAGTTTTATAAAAGTTTTTTTATTAAACCTTTTTATATATTATTAAAAGGTTTTTAAATTAAACTTTTTTACTAATCATTCCTCTATATTATTTTTTAAAAGATTTGGTTATTATAAGCAGTGATTTGGGTATTAGGAGATTTTTTTGTGTAAATGGCTAAGATGCAAAGTTTGAAGTTTGAAGTTGAAAAGTTCAGCGGTAAAAACAACTTTGAGATCTGGAAGTTTAAGATGAGGGATTTACTAGAGCAACAAGGGTTGCAAAAAGCATTGACAGACAAGTCAAAGAAACCAACAGCCATGACGGAATGGGAATGAGAAGATCTGGATGCGAAAGCTCTTAGTACCATTCGTTTATGTCTGGCAGATGAGGTTATGTTTAATATCGTAGGAGAGGATACAACATCAGGCTTATGGAGCAAGTTGGAAAGTCTATATATGACGAAGTCCTTGATGAACTGAATCTACTTGAAGAAACAATTGTACATTTTGCGGATGAAAGAAGGTGCAAAAGTTGCTGACCATTTAAATACCTTCAATACCCTTATAGTTCAATTGACTAGTATGGAAGATAAATTTGAAGATGAAGATAAGACTATTACACTATTGTGTTCGTTGCCTGAGTCTTAGGATAATCCAGTCACCTCTATTAGCTTTAGCTCGACATATGTTTTAGATTATGACTCTATTGTGGGAGCTTTGTTGGCTGAGGAGATGAGGAGAAAATCTAGTCAAGAAACCTCAACTTCATAGGCGATGTTGGTCAAAGGTCGAACTAAAGAACAGAATGAGAGAAGTTTTTCTCGATCTAAGTCAAGACACAAAAAGGGTAAAGAAAAATATTAGTACTGTGGAAAAACAGGACATCTCAAGAAAGATTGTTGGAAGAGAAAGGAATATGAGGAAAACTCTACGAAGGAAGCAAATTTGGCTGTAACAAATTCAAGTATGATTGATCAAGTTTTATCCGTTTCTAGTAATTTACAATATCAAGAAGAATGGAAATTAGATTCAGGTGCCTCCCACCACATGTGATCACATAGAAATTGGTTCATTTCTTACCAATCTGTTGATGAGGGCGTAGTGTTCATGGGAAATGGTATTCCCTATAAAACTGTTGGGGTTGGCAGTATTAGAATCAAGATGTTCGATGGTATTGTTAGGGAATTAACAGATGTTAGATATGTACCTGAGCTTAAATCAAATTTGATTTCATTAGTAGTGTTGGATTCTTGTGGATATAAGTATACAGATCAAGGTGGAGCACTCACATTGTCGAAAGGTAATTTATTAGTGATGAAGATAGTATTGAAGTGGCATATGAAGTGACATATGTATCTTTGTTGTTTATGGTGGAAGCATAAAGGTCATAAGAGAAAGAAATAATTGCAGGTACTGGTAAGCGGTAAATCATTTCCAGACTTAAAATCTTTGTTTCTGAATTCCTGCTTGTTTTATATTTCTGCAAGTTATGATGGTGGTATAAAGGGATGTTGTGTGTGGGATCTTGTTAAGCCCTAATATTGGCTCATTACCCCTTACTTGGGGCATATTATATTAATAATGTTATTTTATTTATGTCGGCTTTAGGCCATTAGTTGTAATTATACCTCCTAGTCTCCTATATATACCAAGGAGACCTTTTCATTTTGAATCATCTTGTACTTGAACATTTAAGTGGGGTAAAAGGAGGTTGTCCCCTCGAAGAGGCTTATTATCTGAAATTGTATCTTTTTCAAGGCGTTGAGTACTTTTTCTAAGGTTTTTCTATGCTATATTGGTATTTGGTTCTTAACATATGGTATCAGAGCTCAAGGTCTTGGGGTTTCGCTGCTAAATCTAAGACACCTTGGAATTTTCACTATAACTTTTTTTCTACAATGTTTCAAAAGAAATGGCTTGGAATTTATTTATTAAACGGATCAAGGTAAGTTGGGTTCAAAATTCATCTCCTGAGGCCTTATACTTTCAGAGATACAGCGTGTACAATATAGGGTTCTGGAATCATCTTGAAATGAGTCATTACGAAATTTTCGCTATAAAAATTTTTTCGTAACGTTTCAGATCCTGAACTTCGGAGGATATTTACAGAAATTAGTACGGTATCTGTGGTAAAAATTTCAGCTTCTGGGTCATCTTAAATTTATAGATACACCTTGTGTAAGATAGGGTATCTGACTAGTCCTATTGACTAGTCTCAATAAGATGTTCCAGGTAAAACAATCATAACTTCTTCCTAGATTATTCAAATTGAGTGGAACTATTTTCATTGGATCGTGGACAGTCTGTAGTATTTCTGGTGCGAGTTTCAGAATTTTATATCAATTATTTTGTGCGGGGCACGCTATACAAGTGAGATCTCCTGGAAAGGACAAAAATTGGTAAGTTGTGGGGGAGTTACCGTAAATTCCACTTGGCACATCCAATTTTGATCAGACCTATGGCATTGCAAAGAAGAAATATCAGAGAACTACATAAAATAAAGTTTCATACTCAGAAGGGCTGAAACTTGGGAGATACAACAGAAGAAATATTGTCTAGCAGAACCACCTCAAAATCAAGGTTTAGAAGTGATGCTTGGCCAACATGCCACCAAAAAAGGGAACTTATACACCAACTAAGCCTCCAGAAAATCCTACTTGGACTCTTGATGAAGGTGAAGAAATGCGTAGGGACATAAATGAACTACAAAAGAAGATGGATTCAATGGAAGCTAAGT
>ML796291.1:126978-137717 GCA_009831015.1 Picea engelmannii | reverse complement strand
ACATTTTCATTTTGAATCATCTTGTACTTGAACATTTAAGTGGGGTAAAAGGAGGTTGCCCCCTCGAAGAGGCTTATTATTTGAAATTGTATCTTTTTCAAGGCGTTGAGTACTTTTTCTGAGGTTTTTCTATGCTATATTGGTATTTGGTTCTTAACAGATCCTACTTCTCACAAGGTCATCATTGACAGAGATATAGTATGTATGGAACAACCAAAATGGTTGATTCAAGATCGCAACGGTAAATTTGTTTGCATGCTAGATAATTCATTGTATGGCCTATTGGTACCCAGGCAAATATACAAGAGGTTTGAACTCTTCATAGTGAGTCATAATTTTTCAAAAGGTAGGAATGACTATACAGTTTATAGTACATTCACAGTCTTGATGTTATTTGTTGATGATATGCTCGATGCAAGCCGAAGCATGGATAAAATCAGTAAGAAAATGACTCAGGTGGACATGACAATTCAGATGAGGGATCAAGGATCAGCAAAACAAATTATGGGCATGGAAGTATATAGAGATGGTAATGGTAAGTTGTGGTTGGAGTTCATTATGAACATTGTAAAACCAATCTATATCCCTCTTGCTTTCCATTATAAGTTTTCTTCAAGCATAGGTCATGTCTATAAAGAAGAAAAGGTTATGTCTCATGTAAGTTCAGTAGGAGGTCTGTTGTATGTGATGAAATGGTTAAGACCAAATGTTTCACATGCTAATGATGTTGTTAGATATGTGACAGATTCAGGGGTTGCAATGAAATGGGTGCTTCATCATTTGAGAAACACAAATGTCACCTATAACGGTTACAGTGAGATGGTCTGTGATAATTGTAATGTATATTTTACAGGTGTTTTGGATAGGAGGAGATCTATCATTAAATATGTCTCACAATACAGTTGTGGAAGACATGTTGGAGGTGGAGTGACCCCTCGGGAAATCCAAACTCATGCAAGTCACACAGGCAAGATCATGAAACCAATTTTATTAGAGAAGTTGCAGTGGTGCTTGGCTTCTCTTGGCTTGTAGAAAAGGTGATGAACAAAAGGAAGGAGCAAGGTATCAGGTTAATTGTTTTCAAGGTGGATATTGTTGGGATTTGGTGACAACGAATTACTCAAATGATGGATTTGGATCCTATTATTCTGTGTTGATTACAACCAAATAGACGTTAGAATATGGATAGGGATTGCATTTAATAATCAGTTTCTTGTAAATGTATATAAATACATGTAAGCTCATAGAGACAGAGAGAGAGAGATAGAGTGAGAACTTGCTAATCTGATGTAATCTCCATGATTTGAATAATAAGACAACCGATGCCTATGCTTAGTGGACAAAACCCAACGTTTGGTTGAACCACGTGAAATCCATGTGTTCCTTATCTTTGTGATTGTTAATTATCATATGTGAATTGTATTTTCCGCATTTGCAATTCTAACATAAAAGTGTCAAAACATTGTTTTTCTTGAAACATGACATGTATAAATTTTAGTTTTCTTCCACTTATAAATTCTCATATACTTATTAGTGAATTAACTATCAGTATGGAAATTGACAAGTATAGTTTTGATTAACCATATTATAATCCATACCTTAACTATCATTATGAAAATTAATTGGCACCTATAATTTTGATTAATGATATTATAATCCATGCCTTGAAAATTTGATATAATATTTACTAAGTTACCCATTACAATTTCCTATCCAAGATCTCTACATTATATGGTATAAAGTTAAAATTGAATTAATATTTTATTAATTATTATTAATATAAAATAAAATAACAATTTCCTATTAAAAATCTCTACATTATATGGTATAAAGTTAAAATTGAATTAATATTTTATTAATTATTATTAATACAAAATAAAATAACAATTTCCTAAAATCTCTACATTATATGATATAATGTACCAGTTACAATTTCCTATCAAGATCTCTAATTATATGATATAATGTTAAAATTGAATTAATATTTTATCAAGATCTCTAATATAATGTTAAAATTGAATTAATATTTGATCAATAATTATTAGTAATATAAAATAAAATAACAATTTTCTATTAAAAATCTCTATATTATGATAGGTTAAAATTTAACATTAAATTAATATTTTATTAATTATTATTAATATAAAATTAAATAACATAATTTATAGTTAATATTGAATTTATAACTTATTATATTATTTAACATAATATTTTTGTTAATAGTTTAATATGTTATATGATTATGAAATTAGAATTTAATGTATTATGTTTAATAATAACCTAAGATATTATTTATTAAATATTTTTATTAATAAATTATTTATTAAATATTTTTATTAATAGTTTAGTATGTAACATTTTTCTTTATAGTTAATATTGAATTTATAACTTATTATGTTATTTAACATAATATTTTTATTAATAGTTTAATATGTTACATGATTATGAAATTAGAATTTAATGTATTATGTTTAATAATAACTTAAGATATTATTTATTAAATATTTTTATTAATAGTTTAGTATGTTACTTTTTTTGTTAAGTTAAGATGAATATATTATCGTTAGGATGCAAATGTTGAGTTCACCATAAAATTTTGTATATTAACCATTTTAGTCATTTCTATGTATTTTTTAATATTAATTTTTTTTTATGTTATATTAATTTTTTATTAATAATTTATTATGATACTTTTTATTATAAGAAGTCGTTTAATGTTAATTCTCCATGAATATATTATAGTTGGGATGAAAATGGTGAATTAACATCATGAAAATTTGTTATCAATTATATTTTTTTAATTAGTAATATGAACTTTGAGTTTATATAAACATGTTAGAAATTCAACATGTATTAACATATTTAAGTTAAAAATACAAAATTTTGTATTTCTTATTAATTGTAATATGAACTTTGAGTTTTGTAAAAACATGTTAGGAATTCAACTTTATATTAATATATTTAAGTTAGAAATACACAATTTTGTATTTCATATTAATTGTATTAACTTTGAATCTGTGTGTTGTTTTTTAAATATAATTTTACATTAATGTATTTAGAGATATTGGTGTATTTTGGTTTTAATAATAATAATAATAATAATAATAATAATAATCAATTTTAAGGTCAGGAATACTAAATTGTTGTCTAAGACCTTGAGAGGTGGGACAAGGGACCTTCTTGAGGTAGCAATTTGATTCCTAAAATCTACAAGATATACATACCATACTCTTTTGGATTTGAAAGAGTTACATAAATTTACTATGCTACTATGAATCTGTTTATGAAAACTTTACTACAGTAATATCAATTCCACTATCAATTAAAGCTCTTCAAAACAATAATATCAATTCCACTATCAATTAGAGGATATTTTTGAGCTCTTCACAACAAGAGTGATTGGTGACTTTGAACCTTTCCCATTGGTAAAAAAAACTCCAAACTTTACAGCATTGAATCATTTAGGCAATTGAAGATCTTCTTATAAGTTAAAAGGACATCTATATTTATTTTGGAAAAACTATTTAAAAGTACGAGGATTAGCAGATTTTCCCTTCTCAAACTCCTCATAGAAGGGAACATGCGGTGCATCACAGAAGGTGATCCCCAGAGAGCCATGTTATCCAGCGATCAACCCCCAAAAATCAGTCTATTAGCCTCTCTAGATCAGGAAAGATCCCCTCATTAATCTAGATTTTGACCCTCACCGTCTCAATAGTCTGAGAATTATCCACCTGCACAGAGTAATTTTCCTGGAAAGGGTTTTGATGGAAGATTTGAAAAAAGAACCCTCGCGTAATAAAACCAGAACTTTCCTGCTAACCTTTCGTCAAACAAATGGTGAGCATCCTATTCTTTGGCACATAGATCTGCAAATCACGTCTTGCATGCATTTCTTCAAACAGATGGTTGGAATCAACCGGCCTTTGCTACTCTGCCAACTTGAAACTGTTGGTGTCAAACAACCGACCTTTGGTTCTCCAATTTGGCAAAAAGCCGTCCATAGTCCAAGTTTCTGGCAGTCGAAATTACCTCATGAATCGTCCGCTATACCACAATTTGATCGAATCTGCGGAGGTTCTCGTGTTGGCAAAGCCCCGCCTGTCACAAGAGAAGGAATTGGTTCTCGTGTTGGCAAAGCCCTGCCTGTCACAGGAGAAGGAACTGTCTTGAGTGACGCGCGTGCTGCCAAAGTCGAAGGCGTCCCAAATTGAAGAAACATAAAACCATGGATTGAATAGGCGGCTGCTGCAATCTCATGGACTCCATCAGCTTCCAGAGCTTGATCAATAAAAGCAGCGAGTCAGTGCCATTCGAATCTCTCAAATTTGTTTTCTTTCATTTTTTGTACAAAAAAATTTCGCTTTATATTCATAACGAAAATATAAACTGTTCAGTACAAATAATCATCAATCGAGAGGACCCTAATACAACCGAGAAAGGTAAAGAAAGTCTTGAAAATACTATTAGCCAGCAAGCAAAAAGCCAAACAAAACCCAACCTAGCTTGGATCTCCAATCCAAGACTACCTGAAGGCCCGCGTGACTCCCCACTTCGCCAAAAAATTCTACCTTACAGACTCCCAAAAACATATTACGCAAATTAAAAAAGGTTTAAGGACATATGAGGACCTTCGTGGTCCCCAACACATTGATAATACCCGATTTTCCCAGGAAGCTGTAGAAGCGCCTGCTTAGACAGTGTATCTGTTGTTGTATTTTCTTCTCGGAACATACATTGAAAGGAAATAGAATGAAAAAGTTTTATAAGATCAAGAACTTTGTCCTTCAAACACTCCAAATTAATCACATGTAGGTGGCCCTTGCCTCGCAGCGAGTCGATGACAATCTTAGAATCGCCTTGAACAAAAAGCTCTGAAATATCCAGCCGGACAACAAGTGTGAGAAGGGCCCACGCTCCTAGTAACTCTGCTTTGGTGTTTGTCCCCGAACCACAATTAAAATACCATTTAAAAATTTTGTATTCGGTGATCCTGATAACCCCTCCCACTCCACTATTCAGTCCTGTTGACACAGCCGCCCCATCAAACCATCTAGAAGTATCCCTTACCATAGGACCCAAAAGAAACCTCCTCGACTTCTTTATTTTTGTTGGTGTTTTATAATCTCTCATTACAGATATAGACAAATAGGCCACCTTATGGATCGATGGTGATCCTTCCTCAAAAATAGCATGATTTCTTTCTAACCAGATGTTCCAACAAATGTAAGTCGGAAGGGAGGAGTAGCTTGTGTTTATGAGTTTCCAGTTTTTAAAAAAGTAAAAAATGGAGTTGCTAGACCATCGTCCCGAAAGATTTAAGGAATAAAGTGCTCTTTCCCAAACAACTCTCATGAATGGACATCCAACAAATAAGTGCAAGGTATGTTCTGAGTCTTTCTTGCACAAGAAGCAGCAGCTCGGGCCTTCAAATCCTCTTCGCTGCAAGTTATCCCACAAGAGTAATTTGTTTTCCACAGAAAAAAGTTTTATTTTTAATGGGAAGTCCCAGGTCCAGAGTTTTTTTCTCCACCCACCGATCAAATAGGCATGTTTCTTTTTTTCAATGGCCTCGTAGGCATTTTTTACTGTGATCCTGCTCGAGGTATCGCCTCCTAACCATTTCAATTCATTCGGCCTCTATAATAATTGTATTCCACTGGTAATGAGTGCACTTCGAAAAACCTGCCATTCAACTGCAAGTGTCCCTCCTAAATCCAAATCAACACTTGAGATCCAATTGAGACCGATCAAACCCTAGCGAGGCACTCTGCAAGCTTGAAATGAAAAATATATACCTCGTTGATTAAGAATCTCTATCAAGTCTTCTGATAATATAGACACATCTCCCATCCCAAGGATCTGATCTTTTCTAATGACTATTGAGGAACCCGAACCCGGATACCAAGTGAGCCAATGCAATAAGATGTGCAAGGATTTATGAAGATATTTCCAAGTCTGGGATCCAAAGGTTCCAATGATCAGGGCTGTCCTGAGCCAACACTCAACCGAGACAGAGGGGAGATATTTTTCTTTAATAACTCGGTGCCAAAGACCATCCACCATCAAAGCCCGCCAAAGGGTGTTTTTCGCCATGGCGTGACTGAAACTGAATAAGTTCCTTAGCCCCCACCCCCCATAACTCTTTGGGCGAGCTATGTGTTGCCAACTACACAGATGGAAACCCTTTTTTTTTTCTTTTCCCATTCCAAAGAAAGTTGTAGACGATTTGACAAATTTTGTGGAGGACCAAAGCAGGGATATTTGCCAAAGCTAGCCAATAAACCGGTTGGCTTTCTAAGACCGCCTTGGCTAGAAAAAGTCTACCACCCAAAATCAACCATCTATTACACCAATGATTGATTCTATTTTCATATTTCATTAATAGCCACTTCCAATCCTCTGCTTTGGTCATAATGAGAATATCATCAACAAATAGGAGATGAAGAATCCGAATGAGTCTAGAAACTTTGATACCCGTCACCGATCCTTCACCTTAACCTTTTTTAATAGCTAAGCTCAGGCCTTCCATAACTAATGTAAATATCAAAGGAGATAGTAGACATCCTTGTCTGAGACCCCTACTGCTATTAAAGAACTCAATTGGTTCACCATTTATAAGGATTGCATAGGTAGCTGTAGTAATACATCCCATAATCCACTTGGTCGTTTGCAGTCTGAAACCACTTTAAAGAAGTACTAATCTGAGGTAATCCCAACTTATGCAGTCATAAGCTTTCTTTAGATTGATCTTGAGGATCAAAGATTGTAACTTTTTCTCCCTGATGCTATGAATACACTCCTGTGCAGTTCCTATAGCATCAATGATTTGCCTACCTTTTATAAAACCAAACTCTTCCTCAGAGATTGTGCACGACAAGATAGGCTTGATGTGATTAGCAATAATCTTAGTAATAATCTTATAGCAAATATTGCAAAGAGCAATCCGCCGAAAATCACCAAAGGAGGTCGACCCATTAACCTTGGGAATAAGTGTTATAAAAGTCGAATTCATAGATCTATTCACCATGCCAGATAAACAGGATTCTTCGACAGCCTCCACTAAGTCCCCAGCAAGCAAATAAAAAAAGTGCAGGAAGAACTCCACTGTCCATCCCTCTAGACCAGGACTCTTGTCCTTGGTGAAACCCCTCAGAACCTCCAAGACTTCTTCCTTCGTGCATAGGTTTTCCAACATTTGAACCTCCTCCTCTGTGGTCAATCTTTGATAAAGGCGAACCGAAGCTATCTGATCCACAATCGAATTATTTGATTCTTTATAAAAGGTGTTGAAGTGTCTCGAGGTTTCTGTCTGTATAACCTCCTGCCCTGTATGAAATTGTGCAGTCCTTAACTTCCCAAAGATGTTTTTTTTTCCTCCTGAAACTTGCAAACCGATGGAAGTATTTGGTGTTCTTGTCCCCTGAAAGAATCCAAGTTGCCCTACTCTTTTGATGCCATAGTTCATCATCGTCCTGTAGCATTCTTTTCCTTTCTGTCTCAAGTGCTAACAATCGACGATTAAGTTCTGTAAGAGAGTGATGTTCTAGACTAGCTTTTGTGAGTAAGACAATCTCTTCCTCAATCTTTTCTAGTGACTGAAGATCCCTTTTTTTTTAACTGCAATCCACTTATTAACTCTGGATTTTAATCTACAGAGTTTCCCAGCCAATCTTAACTCTGCCCTTTCTCCCAATGTATTCTTCTGAGAGCTCCACTCTTCTCTAACAAGTTTATTGAAGTTTTCATCCTTCAACAACACCGGGTTAAATTTAAAAGGAAAAGAAACTGACTTGATGCCATAGTCCAACTGAAAAATCACCGGGACATAATCCGAAATAAATGGGAGCTCCACCCATGATCTAAAAAAGGCAGATTCATTTAGTAAAGCTATTGAAGCATAAACTCTATCCAATCTTTTTTTAATGCCCTCTGCCCCAAGTCTACAGTTGCGCCAAATTGGCAGAACCTCGGAAGGCTTAACATCCACTAAGTGATGATTAGTAAAAAGATCTCTGAAAAATGTCGCATGTGGGTCAACTAAGGTCTTCTCCCCCCAAATTTCATCAACACCCGTGGAGAAGTTTAAATCACCAGCAAGTATGAGGTTATTCTGGTCCAAAAGTCCCTTTGCTTCCAAAATCTCCCAAAATTGTTTGTGACCAGAGCACGGTCCATACATATTAATCAAACTTATCCTTATTTTACCCGGTAAATGAACACATGTTAATAAAATGCCACCTGCACACATAAACGATAAGAGATCAAGAGTGTTCAGATTCCACGCCACCAGAAGTCCTCCCAACTTCCCCAGCGAGCTCACTGCACTAAACATCCAGGAAGGACATAAAGTGAACATAAAATTCCTGGCCTTTTCTTCATTAACAAGGGTCTCCTGTAGAAAAATTACATCTGGTTTAAGAGTGGAAAGCAATCTGCGCATGGAGGGCAGTGTTAGGGGGACTCCCACCCCTCTGATATTCAGAGTGAGGAGGATCATGATTTAGCCCTGGCCAGGGATTTCATGCCTCTAAGCACCCCTGAATCCCGAGAAGAAGAAGAAGGTTTTTCAATAGTCGAAAGGAGTTGCTCTTGTTTCTTACAAGCACTCCTAGTTTTGATAGGAGATAATTATGATCCTAGATCCCTCGACCAAGCTAGATTCTTTCCCTAGGCCTCCCTCCTAGAGTTCTGTTCACCCCTTATGTCACAAGCTGGATTTACATAAAGTTCTGATCCCCAAAAGGTTTGTAGAGGTATGGGGCTAATCATCTCCCTCAGGGACAGAATGAGGGTGTCTACCACCGAATCTAAAGTTGGTTCCGTAGTGGGGATAGTAATAGGAGGTATCGAAATCAAAGACGTCTCTGAAACAGGGAGAGGAGCAGACGTAATGGACTGTGTAAAGTTATCCGTAGTGGGAGGGTTCAAAGATGTGAGTGGAACAAAAAATTCAGAGGCAGTGGACGTTTGGGGTATGGGGGTCCTGACTTCACCAGAAGTGTGAGGCACTTTATCCACTACAGTCCCCATATTCTCCATAAAAACCTGCGAATCACTGTGTAACTTAACAGAATTCACCAATAAGTCTCGTTCCCACAATGAAAGCTTAAAAAATAAGTTTGGACAGTAGTATTTCAGCTTACCTAACAGTGAGTTCGAGTCGCCTTCCTGAAAGTCTTCTGAGCACAAGTTCTCAAATTAATCAAAGCTTACGGTGCACTTAGTCTTCTAAGCACAAGTTCTCAAATTAATCAAAGCTTACGTCGCACTTCTAATTTGCAATATATGTCTCTAAATGCTATTCTTATTTCATCCCTCAACTTATTCTTATTTCATCCTTCAACTTAAGTTTTTTTCTCAACTTATTTTTATTTTAGTTGTTTTTTGAAAAGTTCAATATCAAATATATATTTTTAGAATTTTTATTATTTAAATTTGGTTATGTAATTATTAGTGAAATTACAGTGTTTTATTATTTAAATTACATTTTTTTAATGTATAAATGAATTCAATATCTTGAAAATTTTCTATTACATTTGTATTATACAATTTCATCAACTAAAATAATTTTAACAATTCTTTTAAATTTTTAACTAAATTTAAAAAAAAAACATAATAAAAAATAAAAAATAGATAAAAAATAAAATTTTTAAACTAAACTTTATGAAAATTCTATTCGATGAAAATATAAAGTACATTTCTTTTATTTTCTCACAAATTACATTTTAATTTTGTAAATGACTTCTTCAATATAAAAGAATATTTAGACTAAATTTTGTGAAAATCCTATTCCATGAAAATATAAAGCACATTCCTCTTATTTTCTCACAAATTTCCATTTCATTGTGTAGTAAAGGACTTCTTCGGTTATAAAAAAAAATATAAATAATATAATAAAATCTAAAATTTAAAAAATTATCCATATAAAAAATCATTTTTCATTTTCCATGAAAATATAAAGCACATTCCTCTTATTTTCTCACAAGTTCTCATTTCATTTTTTTGGTGAATTACTTTTTTGGTTTATAAAAAAATTATAAATAATATAATAAAATAAAAAAATAAATATGAAATTTAAAAAATTATTTGAGAAGAAATTTTTTTTATTAATTAATTTAATAAATTTAAATTAATATTCATTCAATAAATTAAAAATTAAAAATAAATTTATCCTAATTTATATAAAATAATTATAAATAAATAAGGTAGTTTAACATGTTGTGATTTAGATTTTTTTTAAATTTGGTTAAAAATTTAAAAGAATTGCATGAATTACAAATATTAATTATTGAGATTGCACAATCCTAATGCAATATATGTTTTTTCTATCAAGTGTTCAGAGAGATCAAATTTCTAGAAGTGCAAACCTTTAACCTTTCCTCAAGTTTTGCACTCTAAAAAAGGTTTTCACCTATATGGACTTGATCCCTCTATTTGATAAATCAGGAGTTAAGATGGATCTATGAAAGTTAGGGAGGAAAACACCCATCAACCCAATTTTTATTATTATTATTTTATTTTTTATTATTATTTTAATGCTGTTATGTTATAAACATTTCTCCCATACTAAATTGTAAAACACTTATTAACACAATGAATCCATTTTTATAATAAAAAATATAAATCTAATAATAAAAAATTATAATTTCACCCAATAAAAAAAATTATAACTAAAACTTGATGAATACCCAATAAAAAAATTATAACTAAAACTTGATGAACACCCTATTGAGAGA
>ML796291.1:86576-120158 GCA_009831015.1 Picea engelmannii | reverse complement strand
TGAATCACTATATCCCACAAATATCCCCTTCTTTCCTGAGGGTTCTAGTTTATTTCTTTTATCTTTGGGAATATGAGAGTAAACTTGACATCCAAATATTCTTAAGTTTTCTATGTTAGGTTTCTTACCTGAGAATGCTTCTTTTGGTGTCCTGTCATTCAATATGCGATGAGGGCTTCTGTTATGTACATATATTGTCGTCATTGCTACTTCTCCCCATAGAAACATGGATAGATTTTGATCGTTCAACAGGGCTTTTACTATTTCTTCAATAGATCTGTTCTTTCTTTCTACTACACCGTTTTGTTGAGGATTATGAGGAACAGTCAGCTCCCTCCTAATCCTTGCTTATTTGCAGAATGCAACGAACTCCTTCGAGGTGTATTCTCCTCCATTATCTGTTCTTAATGTCTTGATCTTCTTGTTCGTAAGGTTTTCTATTTCTGCCTTGAATTCTTGGAACTTGTTGAATACTTTGTCTTTTGATTTTAGTAGATATAGCCACGTCTTTCTTGAATAGTCATCTATGAACGTTACGTAGTAGAGAGATCCTCCTAAAGATCTAACTGGCATTGGACCGCAAACATCTGAGTGTATTAGATCTAGGGTTTCCTTAGATCTGTTGTTGCTGCTTGGGAATGGTTTCTTGATATTCTTCCCAAGGGCACATCCCTTGCAAATTCCTTTGTGTGTGGATTTCAATTATCGTATTCCTTCAACCATCTTTCCGAGGAAAGGTAATTCTTGATAATTGATATGAGCATACCTTCTATGCCAAAGCTCATTAGGGTTGACTTCGTCATGTACTAGAGCTTCTTCATTTCCTTCTAGTAGTCTATAAAAATTTCCTTCACGTCTTCCAATAACCCTAGCATCTTCTATGCTGGAACTCTTATGCCATGATAACACTTTTCCATCCATGAAGGCTATTCTATTTCCTTTGTCTTCTAAACATGATATTGATACAAGATTCTTTTCTAAACCAGGTACATATAAAACATTGCTTAAGTGAACATGATTACCTGATTCCAACTTGACGGAGGCTTGTCCAAATCCTTCGACGGGGTAAGTGCTTTTGTCTCCAAGCTCCACTTTATACGATGTCTTTCTCTCATTGAGATATGAGAGTCTAGCTTGATCTCCCTTCATGTGCCTGGAAGCTCCACTATCGATTATCCACATATCGTCTTCAATTGTCCTAGTAAGTGTTGAGTAGTGTAAGAGACTGATTGTTTCACACATGTCTTCGGTTGACTGGTAACTGGTCATGCCTTGATCCAAAACTTTAACTTCGTCATTTCTGTCTTCTGAGAGAGTCAATAGGTGCACTGGGTTAGGGCGCATCTAAATATCTTCTCCTAGAGTGAGATGCTCCATCACAAGTTGCTAGATCTAAGAATTAGGGTTTCTGCAACTGCTTCTGCTAGTAACCCTAGCTCTAGTGCTTTGGAAGTTGCTCCTGCTAGTAACCCTAGAGACAGTTTCTCAATGAGCTTCAATTTCTAGCGGCTATGTTTCCTTCCAGTGTTTTAGGCTGACTGAAGGGGTGTGGGCCCATAACCTGTTAGAATATAGAAGATTGTGCTTGTTTTACCATTGACTATACCCTCGTCACCCAACCACTGGCCGAAGCCACCCTCCGAGCACCTTGACCTTGACCGAGAAGAGAATCCTGGTAGAAATCCAATAGCCAAGAGAGGCTAATGCACCAAGCAAGAAACATGCACCCAGAAGCTAGCGCACCACTTTCCTATCTCTCCCAGAAACTTGTGCACCAAAACTGCAACTGCCTGCGCAGATTTGGCTCTCTATGCAACTGCTGAGATGATAAATAATGAAAATTGGCGCCCTGTATTTATAGTGAACTGGGCAGGCTAACTGGGGCCGACTTCTCCTTCTGGGTATCAATAAATTCATTTTAAATGTATTTGTCCAGTCGACAACTTGTTTAGGCTTTCCTTCAATTCTTTGCTTCCTTCTGGAGGATTCTAGTCTCATCATAAGTCACAATAGAGGTTCATACCTCCCGAAGATACCATAATATTAACAACTACTCCACCTACTCACCTATACATTAGACAAACAACAAACCCTCCTCAAATCCTATGGCATAATAAATTGGATTTGCATGAAAGTAATTTTTTTCTAATATCTCAAGTTCTACTAGAATCCACCAAAACCAAATCATAGATATGATAAGAATGACTTGCAAAGAGTTTGGAGAGGGGGGGAACATATATCTATATTAAACAAAGTATATTAAAACAAGTGAAATTATTACCTTGAGCCATGCGTGTTGTACTCCTTGCTCCAAGTCCTTGAATTCCTCCTTAGGCACGCTCACTTTGTTGAATAAGTGCAACCAACCACCATATCGATACGAGAAGACTAGAGATGCTCCCACCTAGGCTATGGTCTCATTAGTGTTGATTTATAACACTCAACAATAAGAGAAAGATGATGACCAAAGACTCTTACTCAGTTTCCCGAGTGTGAGGACGCTTAGACAGTTAATTCATCTTCCTCATCCCCTTGATCGACCTCTTCTTATTAGAACTTAGAGGATCTTGGAGATATGTTTATGGCATGTGAACTAAGTGAAAACAAGGCATGAAAAAGTTCCATGTTGAATAATGCATCATGGCTAACCCATCTCTTAGTGATCTAGTCGAAACACTCCACTTCTAAAAGATCTAACGGTTGGTTGTAGGTTTTATATGGGAAACCCATGACCATACTCATGCTCAAATGTATAGAAAAATCATGGCCTTAAATACAATACACTATGGATCTATGAGATTATATGCAAGACTATGGCCACAAAAAAGTACATGGTGGATCCATGTCATATAATAGATCATAGCCATGAGCAAATAAAACGTGTATATATGTGACTGCATATATAAAAAAGGCATCTAGCAAAAATGATATTGTCACTATGATCTTCAAAGTACTTTTTTAGTAGTGATATATTCTTGCACAACTTGGGAAGGGTAGCATAGATGGAGAATGCCCCTAAACCCAAGGTCTTCAATCCAACCTTGTCGATTGTACAAATCTACATCATGCGAATAAATGAGTTGATATCGAGTATAGTAGAAACTACTTGATTACTAGTCATTGATGAATACCATTAAACGAACACGAGGGGACCCACCAATAATGAAAATGGAACCCAAGATACCCAGTACAATCTAGCAAGTGTAAATAAAGGATCTAGTTTCGAACACTTGTAGAATCTATCAATCAAGGGTCAATGCTGTAAACCCATTGTTAATCACAAGGAATCCTACCACTGATTTCTGCAAGTTCCAAGGTATTATTTAGTTTCTATATCCACTTCTTAGATAATGAGCTAGTGTCAATAGGAAGAGATCTGTCAAAGGAGGGCCTTAATGTATACCCCATCATTCTACAAAAAAGAATAATAAAGATTATTTTTTAACAAATGAATCATGAAGTATAATTGACACATGGATGGCCAACATGAAAGGTCAAAAAAATTGCAAAATGGTTGGCTCGGACTCGACTTCCCTTGAACATATAGCATGACACAATGAGGACTTGGGCAACACTAACTCAAAATGATCGATGACATAGTTGTTGAGATCAATTCTTGCTTCCAAAATTTCCCTTCTTTTTCTATTTTCTCAACTTCATTTTTTCCATTTCTTTTCCCTCTTCTATACCTACCCTTATTCCCATTTTATTTTTTCCTTCTTTTATCCCTTTCTAGTTTCCATACTTAGTCACATTTCAAAAATCATGGGTTCTCGGGTAGGCGGATTCATGGGTGTTCATCCCCATCCATGTTCCTATGTCATGAGTCCGATCGACTGCCTTGTTATAATAAACTTAACCATTTTACAACTTTGCAGGTTCACAGGTTCAAGCCTTCATATTCCAAGTTCTTGGATCTCCACTTTACACCCAAAAGATCCGCGATCTACATTATGACCGTCAAACTTGTCGTGGGTACCAAGCCCCTACGTATTTCATTTTTCTTGTATCCAAGTCCGACTGACTTCTTTGCAACACTTAACTTATTTTTATCGCTCATAACCATGGGTTCATGGGTTCCCGGGTTGGCGAGTCCACAAAAGCCTCCATATTCAAAATTTCTCTTATTTTTCCCCTCCATATTTGTGATTTTCCCAATATTCTTTAAGTGTGGTTTAATGCTAATAACTAATCATGCAGGATCCGAAAAGATCGCCATTAATAAGCGAAGGACTCGAGGATATTTTTCATTAAATTGCATTAAAGCACAATTTGTCAAAGGTTACATTATTGTCATCTCTCTGAAATTATTCATTTCAAGTTATTATCCAGCTGAAAGAATACTGTCGTCAACCTATGGCAGCAGTATCTAGACAACAGTTCTATGGTGATACTTTGAATATTTTTGGTCGTGAAGACCAGAACTTTCAGTGGTCCAGAGCATATTCATATTACTCATCTCCTCCCGCACAAAAAGATGTAATCTGGACATCCAGAATTGATCGCGCAGGGTATGTTCCTGAGGTATTCGACTACAAATAACTTGTTACATGGTGCATTGAGAAGTACATGCTGAGCCAACAAATTATACAACTCCAAGATCATTCCCCTATTTCCCTTTCACCATAAGTTTTTCGTAAGATATTGAATCTCCCAGAGTCAATACTTACCTTCAAAGGAGAAGACTACATAGATTTTATAAAGAAACATGACAATGGTCTGGATCTCTTGCCTAAGTTTTTTGAGAATCCCACATCTGTTCCAGAAGACATAACCAGGATTAAGGCCGACTCTTTTAAAAAACCCTTTCGGGAAATCACTTGGTTGTTTACTAGGTTGACAGGTCAGGAAAGCACTGCTACCATTTCTCGTATGATTCTTTTGATTTTATAAATTTTACAGTTAAAGAACATACTATCTTTGACTGGGGAAAATTTATTTCTGCTGAAATCTCATCCCAATTGTCACATTACAAAAGGGACAAGAAATTATTTATGGCTTCCTATTTGGTATTTGTGATAGTGTATTGCTATCAATTTCCAAAATTGACTATATGTAAGAGGGTGAACTATGAAATGGATCTAGTTACCTTATGGTATCATGCATTGTGGAGACACAAGACATCTATGTATTTTTATGAAGATTACAATGATTTTGTTTCAGTCTTCAAAGGACTGTTGTTTGGTAAAAATACCCCCATGATACCTGACCAGGCTAAAAAATTCTTGGAGAAAAGGGGAAAGATAGAACAAATGGAAAATCGCAGTGTCATCGAGATCTTCTGTTCCAAAGAAAATCCATATCTTCTTCCATAGCATGTATATTGTTTATTACGGAAGTGGCAAGGAAATACAATTTCTGGCCGCACTTTTTCCACGAAAAAAGGAAAAAGAAATTCATCCCCTTGCCATGGAAAATTGGATATTTCATATTCAGAAACATAAATAAAGTTAATGAGTTTGTGAATCACTTCAACAATGTAAATCTGAAATATGCCAAAACAATAAAGGGGGTTGACCCTAACAGAATCTTTTCGGAACATATGTTGTCAATAGGATTCAACAGCGCGTTCATTCATACTATCTTGAATGAAGAAGAATATAACAACCAAGGTTATCATGTACAAAATGATGGTGACTTGGAAACAATACTTAGTACTAACGATTTTTACAAGAAAAAAGAAAAAGGTCCTAGAGAAAAGAGCACTCAGTCTCCAGTTGTTACTCCTAAAACTAACACATCCTAGAGCAATGCTCCAATGGCTCACCCAACTAGGAAAATTACCAACATTAGTTCAAGAGGTGGAGAAGAGAAGAATCCTCCCCCTGGAAAAATTGAGAGCTCACACAAGCTCCCTCTAAGAAAAAAGAGGAAGAATGTAGTGCAGGAAGAAGAAGACAATATCATAGAAAATGACATCAATAGATTCTCTCTTGAAGACATGGAGATTGAGGTTGATATGGAGAAATTTTTTCCCACAATTGATTAGCTGGGAAATATGTCCCAACAAAATTCCTCATTAGAAATCGTTGAGAATGAGACCTTCAGTGAAGAAGAGTCATTTATTTTCCAAAGTGATGTCTTTGACAAGGAATCTAAAAAATTGATTATAGAAAAAGGTGACCAGAAAAATAAGAAGGGAAAATCGCACTCAAAGGTTGACCTAAAAGATATGCGGCCATCCCAAATCTCTAAAATCCACAGAGAAACCATGGATACTCTTGATGATTCTATAGGTAGTTTGGAAGCAGAAAACACTAAATTCAAAGAAATGATCAGAGAGTTGGAGGATACCTTAATGCATCTTCCAATTCTTTCCAGTCCTTTGTCAATGGTCAAACCTACCAAACCCATTGTTAATTTGAAAGGATCTTCAAGCCTACTCACAACAGTCAGGAGTTATGAAGAAATAAATATTAAGAAGAGAATGTCATTAATAACAAAGGCATGGGAAGTTTTGAAAAATATTGTTTCTTTTTGCTTGAGGGCACATGCCTTCCATGAATATTTGCAATTTGATCTAAATAACGAAAAAGATTTCTACATTGATGTTGTATTACCCTTTGGAATAAAATTCCCTAACATGACGAAACTGAGAAGGAGAGAGGAGGATTTCCTTCCCCAAGTCGAATAAAACAGCTAAATGCTTGCTGGAAGGAAAAGATTAAAAATTTGAATAACATTGTTCAAGCATGCAGTGAAGCCATACTGAAAAAGAAACAATTGTTCAATAGGCTCACAGAGATAGACCTAGCAGGAGGTACTAACGAAGTACAAGACCCTAAATTATTTTTCAACTCAATGTTCCTAACAAAGAAACAATTTGACGAACAAGTTGAGATATTTAAAGGGTTATCAGTCGAAAAAGTTTATGGCATACTCGAATATAATGAAGATGACATAGAAAGTTGGCTAGTGGATTATTCAATGAAAAATAAAGATATTGAGGAAGCAATACATGGTATTTATCTTGACTTAAGAGACTTGGAAGGTGATTTATTCAACATTAAAATCTGGTATGAGATAAAAATCGCACCAATGAAAAACTATATTGAAGAATGGTTCAAAAAAGAAATTGACAAATTGACCAACGAAGGGCAAGAAAGAGTTGAGACAGAGACAGTTCCTGTAACAGTCGATGAGGACAATAAAAGGAAAACAACAAGCAAGTGAAGACACGAGAGACCATCATAGTAAGTTTATGTTGATCACATCTTTCTTTCTTTATCAGTTCTTTCATCCAGTTACTCTGCTTCTTTGACTAGAAAGGTTTAACTGAAGTTTGATAACTTATCCATGTCTTCTTTCCAGATCTTGTTGTTCTATCATTTCCCACCATCCTCCTTCTACAAGATTAATTCTTGTTTATATTTTCTTTATGGTCCTCGGGATCCCCAATCTCATTCCTACGGACAAACTCATTTAAATTTCAAGGCTTTGTAATAGACTATATATTTTTCAGAAATTCAAAGAGAGCTATTTTGGGATCATTTTTTACTGTTCTTTGTAACTCTAAGTTTTGAGTATAAAGTATTTTAGAAAGAGAGATACTCCGAAGACAGGGGAGAGACGAGCGACAAGATCGAAGAAACCAAAGGCTAGCTAGAGAAACACAAGGAAAATATCGGGATTGAAGATGGACGAATACAAGAGACCCATTACCAGAAGTAAAATCAAGAAACTCTGTATTCCTGGAACACCTTCGGACATGGTATAAAGAAATGAACAACCGTGAGAAGAACCTCATGAAGAGAGACAAGGAGGTGGAAGAGGTGTTGCAAGAAATAAAGAAAAGCAAAGAAGAATACGAGATTCCCCTTTAACTCTTCTAGGTTAGCAACATGACCTCCTTGTTCTCCCTAAGGGTACCTTGAAGGAATTTTTTGGAGACAGAACAATTGATGCCATCAAACACCTTAACTTATTTCTAGATGTTTATGATTTTCATTGTGTTGAATATGGTGATGTGATGGTAAGGTTATTTATTCAAACCTTATCAAGAAGAGCTTATGAATGGTATACGACATTACCCAGTAGGTCAATTTTCTCGTTTAATGATCCCGAAGCCATGTTCCTCACTATTTTGACCCCTCTAGTTGCATATCATACCCTTCTCATTGATTTCACCCAAATTGGTTTGAGGAAGAATGAGAGAATAAGAAATTTTAATCTTAGGTTCAATAAAACCTTGAGTAAGACTCTAGAAGATAAAATACCTAATGACCCAATCATACTCGATCATTATAAGAATTTGATGCCCCTAAATGTGAAATATGTTATCAGAACACCCTAGATGGATACCTTGGAGGAAGTAATGATTAAAGCCACTGAGATGGAAGAAATTATGATTGAGACGGGTGTCAACCCTAACATTATCCTAGGAAAAGTACAAAGGCAGCTGGGAGGCTTAAGTATTCATAATCAAGGAGCCTCTAGCTCAAGAAAGAGTAAAGAATTGAAGCCATGACTAGCTCAAAATCAAAAAATTGGAGGAGGATTTTTCAAGGGAATCATACCATATGTGAAGGTAGACCCTGTTGCGGCACAAGAAACCAAGCAACGAATTGAAATTGCACAAATGAATAGAACTATCAAGAAAGTGCAGAACAAGATAACTAGACTAATAAGAGGGGATAATTATGTAGCAAATCCGAGAATGCCGGTCCAAGAGAAAAGAAGGAACCCTCCCCAAGAAAACAAAGAGAGTTTTGAAAACATGGATAATCTGCAAAGGCCAAGGGTTCCCAGGAAACAAACCCCCAATGCAATTGTTGTAGATTATGTATATGATGAGAAAATGGTTGAGCAAGAAAACTATTATTTACCTGATGAAAGTTCGGAAGCTGTATAGATGGACGGATTCAAGACGTCCATGTATATATTTGAAGAAGGAGACAACGAACCCAACTCACAAGAAAATGTTTCCCAGATGAAAGGATTTGTAAATAAATCCAAGAATAAAATGATTATGAAAAAGAAAACAAAAAAGATAAAAGAAAAAAATGAAAGAGAAAATGACAAATAGCGTTGGAAGTAAGAAGCAACACCTAATTTCAAAGTCCACTCATATGACATACAATGTTGTAGAGGACTTAAGTAAACCAAGAATAACTCTTCCTTTTATAGAAGTGGTGAAGATTCCCCAAGAAAAGGAAAACATTTTGAGTTATTGGATGATCTGTCTGAAAAAGTGGAATGTCACATACCCACTACAACAAAATAAAATTTTCTCTCTTCCTCAAGGGATAGAATCCCTGAATTCCTACAGGGGCCTAGCGCAGGCTAGATCTTCCCTAGTCCACCTCCATGTGATCGTTGGTTATGACCACAGGCCAAGGAAAGAGGAACCTTTCTCATTTCGTGACTCAGCGATGCAAGAGAGTCAAGTCTTTCAACTCTTCAAACCCTGAAACCCGAAATCTTACCTTCGATGAGATCGACGGCTGTGAATCTCCCCCTGATCCGAAGGTCCTGGCCGTATCGATATTTCGATAACCGAGAGTTCAAAATGAAATGACCCAAACCACTGGTCACTCCATTCCCCGAACTCCGATATGTGAGTTCTTGTACGAGATCCAACGATCCTCAATGATTTGGATCCAACGGTCTAGATCTTTTTAGAGTTCTGGGAACCGGGAGTTCATGATGCAGCGAATCCAAATCTCTTATCACTCCAATCCCCAAATTCCGATATGGGAATTCGTGTATGAGATCAAAGACCCTCGTTGATCTGGATCTGACGGTCACTACCCCTCCTGAGCTTAAGGGTGTTTAAAGACACTCAGTCTTAATCGTGCGTCAGGGTTTCGTATACCAGGATTTCGCGACTTGCGAAGACAAGGGGTCTTTCCCTCTGGTTTCCCAGATGCCGAAACTATGAAACTTATTCACACTAAACTGGTTCATCCACAGAACACATCGAGGTTTCTATACCAGGATTTCACGACTTGCGAAGATGAGGGGTCTTGTCCTCTAGTTTCCCGGATGCTGAAATGTCGACCGGCAGCCACGTGTCCCTCCGATGGATGGCTGCGAATACTTCGGGACTTTCAAGACTTCGTTGAGTCCACTCTCCTGCCTATGCAAGGGTTAAAATCGATGGTCAATAGAGCTCCGAAGATCCTTGGATCTACAGTCCTGGATCCCATCGCTACTTGCAAAGGATGAAGGGGTTGAGGTATTATCGCCTTCGTTCCTTCTTCCAATCTAACGGTCGTGACAGACCTTAGATCCTCCGAAACGATCTCTCCTGTTCATATAGAAAATGAAAGGGTACTCTCTTTTGGTATTTGAAACTCGCTATCCTTCCTGAGCTTCATCAGCTATGAAGGACTTGAGAGCTTTGTGCTCTTTCTTTTGGACTTGACTCTTAAAAGAGTCTTCAACACAAATATTGTGCTCCTTCATCAAGGCGATTATGGGGTTCTATTTGATCGCAGAGAGCCTATGCATATCTGCACTACCTCTCATGAGCTTAACAAACTTTGTCCTCCAAGGGACTCAGAATGACTAGGTGAGAAAACCATCATACATGCAACTACGCGTAAGGTCAACCAGCTCATAGTTTGTGGCTTTGTCTTAAGACACTACAAAAATCAAGAGTTTATGAGAACAAGTCATGTCTGAACCATATAATTTCTTACTTTCCTAATTATACAACCACACAGAAAATAGAAGGGATACAATATATCCATTAAGCATTCATTCACATTACTGGAACATACACAGTATAACCAATTCATACACAGTTATGGCTAAATTACGTAGGGTAGGAAATCACTTATCTATTACAGGTTGTCACCAACCAACTGACTGTGGGTGTTCGTCCTTCCACCTGATCATAGGCTCAGAGGCATTCATTCTTAGCACTCTGGCCACCCCCGTGCGAAGCCGTGATATCACCAGGGAATTTTCACACTTCTCGAGGGTTCTTCCTTCGTTTCTGCTTTTGTTTGGGTCCTATTCTCTGTAACTCAGAGCTTTCTCTCTCAGTTATGGCCTCGGCAAGGTTTCTCAGATGCTCCTTGGCATCAATCTCGTGGCCTTTAGTTTGTGACTCGTTGGAGAGCTCCGCGCATCTCCCTTTCGATTTTATGCTCTTCTTGTCTGGTGTCTCCTCTCCTGTGTGTATCCCTCTTACCTTGGAAGGTTTGCCGACCTATCCTGTTCCTTCTATCAGAAGGAAGCTCAGGTTTGCAGATCCCTGCGGTACTTCAGGCTGACAGCCCATGTTTCCATTCATGGGGGTGGTTGATAATTCAACCATTGGTCCTTTCTTCATTAACTGATTTCTCTCCTTGGGATCGGAAGGAGGTTGTCATCCTCATCAAGGGAAATTTGGGGTTATTTTTCATAATGAACCCTTTCTTATAGTTTTCACATTCTTCATCTAGTGATATCATGGCCAGTACTTTCAAGGCTTCACCCCGACAGTCAGTTATTGGCAACTCAAACAATAATACATTTACATTGTCCTCATGCATTAGCATGGTAATTCCTATTTCATGATTAATTACAATTTGGGGGAAACAGGGTGTTACAACTCCCTCCCCCTTAAAGGAACACCGTCCTCAGTGTTCTTCCTCAAAACCCCTGTCATTCCTTTCTCATTCAACCACTTCAGAAGTCTTGAACTTCGTCCTAGGTCAGGTCCTCTTTCAGGGTCTTAGTCTTCATCATCTACCTTCAATAATTCTTGGACAACAAGCACATTAATCACAATTTTGTGCGAAAACATCTTACTGTTGTTCAAAATTCAAAAGGAAACTTTCATAATATTAGCACAATACTTATCTATGCAGTTTGTGGATCTATATCCACATGGTATTTTTGTTATCCATGCTCATCGCTTTCCTTGTTGTACCCATTGGGTGCATGATTCCAATTCAATAGTTCACAATAGCTATCATGATTTCATCTTCCTTTCCAAGGTGTTTCCGCACGAGAAACTACCCACTATGTGCATGATCCCAATAGTTTACAAGAATTATTAAGGTCTCCTCTTCCTTGCAGTCACTCACCCTCTAGGCCCAGGCTCAGGCATCCCCTTCACTGTTATACAGTCCCTCGGGTGATCCATCTTTCCCTGCCAAGGTTTTCTCGCATAGGAAAATTTTAGAGACTCTATCGAGTCTTACAGTCGAGGCGTCCCTCAGACTTGCTCTGTTGAGGCGTACCTTTGGCTTGTGTTACCTCAACATAATAATTTTTCAGGCGATCATGGCTTATCACAGAGTTTTCATGGCTCAGTAGTAGTCATGTTCATCATATTCAACTTTGACATTCCTCATCTGTCCTTTCTGGACATGTCTTTTCTTCTCACCTATATCACAAGTATACAAAATTCATGAGACATCACTATAAATTCTAACTCTCACAATTTTATTGCAAATCTTTCACCCATAGATTTTCCAATCTCTTGGTTTGTTTTCATATTTGTTTCGCACAAGAACCAAATTCATAATTATGGGACTTTCCTTCCCATAACGGTTTGGCTCAGCAGGCAATTGGCCTTCCTTATGGGCTTACAATGCTGCCATATCTAAGACCCCTTTGCTTCTTACACTTTCAACTTCAATCGGCCAAACACTTGTTAGCTTTTCCATGCATATACATTTTATTTCACCTTTACAACATCGTCACAACAATTTCAGAATTGTGCATAATTAACAATTAAATTACTTTCTCAAAAAAGAAATGCCATTCCTTGCAGTTTGGCTCAGTAGGCAATCGGTCTTCCTTATGGACTTACAACATTACCATATCCAAGACTCTTTCTTCCATTCCTCGCAGTTTGGCTCTGCAGGCAATCAGTCTTTCCTATGGGCTTAGCTCACTTCCATATCCGTGACCCTTTGCTTCCCACAATTCATTCTTTCCATAGCCAAACAAACTGTTAGTCTCATCTCAACATACCAAGCTTTTCAAAACGTAATTCAACATTTCAAAGGGTTTTAACAAATGTGCCAATATCTGTGGACACATTCATACCCAAATGAACTCTTGCATTGATTTCAAGTTTGTCACACTTTATGACAGGTTATTGGCCATGGGGTGTTGGAATTTAACCAACCTTTTCCTCATATGGTTTATTCGTTTTCTTTCATTCTTACAACATGACCATATTGCCTGCTATAGGCCGATCACAATCCCAAATCAATACACATGAACTCAAAATTTTCACATGAATGCCTTTACACATTCCTTGATTGGTCAATGCATTCATGACATATCGGTTCATGAATTCTCCCAATGGTTACAAATAGTGTTTACTACCAGAGGTTCATACCTCCATTATTCAGGTTCTCCTTCCCGAATCATACCTTACTTGGGTATCCAAGGCATACAACTGTCTTTCAAAGTTCATGCAGAACACTAAGACAATAAAATATTTCAGAAGGGGTTCTTACCAAATCCCTTCATACCTTGTGCCACATAGGAACGAATATCTTTATACCAGTTATTGTCTGCTAACACTCTCTTTCTGATCTCTACCTCATCAACGGTGCTTTAGTGGGATTTTCACAGTCCTGTCAACACTCTTTCGACCACAGCCTTCCCATGGTCACCCTCTACTTGAGGTTGTTCATTATTGGCAACTGTCTTTCTCAACAGTTCCAATCTTTTTTCTTTCTACACATGACATACACCATAGGCACATTAGTCGTCATGTAAATTAAAATGCAAGTACCATAGCATTTAAATTAATAAAATATTTTTAGACATGTCCCAGCATATCCGTATGTACTTCATCACACTATCCTTAATGTTTTCATGAGTGCAACACAACAGAGCTCAATCGTTTTCAAAGTATTACAATCATCATCACTATGGTGTCAAAACATTTCCGTTCATCAATGTACTAGCTTTCTCATCCCATAGAAAACATAATGCACAGCAAGGACAGAATTGAGGGCTCTCCCCTTCTTCAAATTCTTTATACATCGCCTGGGAATTTTCAGCCTAGCCGAGTTATCTCTAAGGCCTCACTATCTCTTCTCTACTTTTGCAATTCTACTCGCTGTCGGGATCTTCCTGCTCTTTTCCTTGAGCTGCCTTGGTTAGGTCTCACCCTAACCCTTTTTGGGATACCGCAGCATGCTTAAATAGAAACTCTTTGCTCATAATGAATCATGAACATGTGCATCCTACACACTTCCATTCGGTTATCAGAATGGTCAATATTTAGTTGTTAGTCTTCTATTAATTATATGATTCTTTCAAAATGTAATCCAGGATTCTTATATATGGACAAGCCTTGTAGCCCATTGTCCAACCTTCAACAATTATTAGGGTTGTGACTCTATTCTTCTAACAAATTCCTTACACAGTTCCTCCATCGGGAACTCCTTCGGTATGCAACTTCCTTGTTGCATATCCATCACTATCTGTGATGGCCTCAAGCTTGAATTAGCTTCAGCTTGTTAATAAGCATTCTTTAAGGGACATAAACATACCTTTCTGGTATGTATTCCAGATTATGCATCCACACATGTTCTAGGTTTTTTCTAACTTACATCCACGATGTACTTAGATATACTCATAATCGTAAGCCTGTGTGCAGTTGCCATAGGTATATTTTACAGCCCACATGCATCTTTACTATTAATATTAGTCAATTCAGATTCATTCACAATCCTTCTCATGTGATGCTCAAAGGCATAATCATTTGCCTCTTATTATGACAAGAGAGAATCTTTGCTCATTTACCCTTTCATCTAATTATATTGTTACTTCCTGAGGAAATGGAATACATTCCCCTAAGGCTATTATTTGGAACATAACTTTCATGACTCCCCAGAATGGAGTCAGCTATGCCTCCATAGTAGTCATTTAATCTGGACAAGAGCAATACTTGCTTCACGTTTCACTCATTAGGGCAATCATATTGGGCCTCTAGTATACTTATACTCTTACATCATACATGTGCATTACTTGCACGTTTAATATCATTCATACCTTACCGGTATTAATATCAGGCTTCCTATTATGAATCTTCACAATGCATTAAACTCATGCACTCAAGTACAATTGAACACAACTAAGTATTCATCATACTAGTCCATGCATTCTCCTCACGTGACCACCGACAATGACCAAGATCTGAACTAAAAGGCGCTTCACATTTCGTGATTTCGGGATTCCTGTTGCAAGGAACTTTGGTTCTTCGATCCCTGAAATATGAAAACCTGAAAGACCGAGGCTAAGGTTTTCTTGGCTCTTTTATTCACATGACCCTTCGCTCAGAACTTGGGGTCAACTCCTAGATACGCGTCAGGATCCCGTGTTTTGGCGAATCCGCGGACAATGCTCCACCGTTTCCCAAACTTCTGATCCACGAGGGTCCGACAACCTGGATCCCACAATCGAGATCTCTCTGCCAATCAACGGTCCTAATCAAATCCCGGCTTTCCACCTTTCGGGATTCTGGCGGAGTCTTCACCTCCTAACTCTCGATTTCAAATCCCCAAAATGTGTATGTGTCAGATGAACGATCCACTGCCTGTCTCGATCCAACGACTCAGGTTGGATGTCAGGATTTCATGACATGCGAGTTCTTAAAACTTTGCCCGTTGAATTCTAAACCTCTGACTCCCGAAGATCCGATTACACTGGATCTATGGTTCGGGTCATCTGCTAACCAATGGCCCTGATTGAATCGATGATTTACCTTGCGCGACTTTGGGAAAGTCTTCAGTTATATTTTCCCAATAGCCTAAACCTCGAAGCTCTAGATCAACGACTCTCGTTGATTCCAATTTAACGAATATTATTCCTCCTGAGTTTGTGAGTGATGAGAGGTTATCATCCTTATCTTCTCCGCTAGTCTACTAGATCTAACGGTTCATGGAATTTCGGTATTCCTCCCTCCGAGAATTCCACCGTCCGTTCATATTTTCAATGACTTCCAGCCACGAACTTGGCATCAACTCTTCTGGAATCAACCTCTGTGTTCAACCTCCAGAGCTTTCAAACTTTAACACAAGCTTGTTTCTATATGCAATCCTTGTGATCTATATGCACACTTGGCATACGAAATTTCCCCGCTATCTTTTCTGAGATTTTAAGTTACTTACAGGACTAATCTCATAGTCATAACTCATACGGATGTTACCCTCTCTTTATGGGAACAACCAACAAGGGTCACTCTTGGGAATTAGCAACAGTCCCAAAGGACTCCTCTTAATCTTGTTTAAACAGATTATCCTTGTTGTCGATTCCAACCATTATAGGTCAGATAATCTGACCCTACATATTTTCATCAGTCCTCTCAATCATGAGGAGTTATATGCTTAGTGTTTAGTCTTTTAATAATACAATACTTATAACTTTCTAAGGATTCTACTAGTCCTTACCAGATTTCCTAAATCATGAAAGGGTCATTCATGAGGATCTTAATTCTTACCTAACCAGCCATCTCAATTGAAAGGGACTCTACCTGCTTTAGTAGGTAGCCATCGTCACACTATAATAGAATAACTCAGTTCATGTCCCTTTTCTGGCTCATGTAGCTTCATACCACAATTTATTCCACCTGTTATTCATACTTAGGTCTTATCAGTAATATTGATCAATGCATCCCTACTCCTATAAGAGTAGTTATCATTTTGACAAAGGAACAATATAATTCCTTTGTTGGAATTCCATAGAAATTCCCAAATTACAGTTTCATTCTGCAGTCCTTCTCCTTAAAGAGAAAATGCAGATAAAAATCTCTCCTTACACAACTCGTACATGAGCCCAAGCAGGCCAAGTGTTGTAACCATGCTCTGATACCAACTTGTCACATACCCACTACAACAAAATAAAATTTTCACTCATCCTCAAGGGATAGAATCCCTGAATTCCTATAGGGGCCTAGCGCAGGCTAGCTCTTCTCTATTCCACCTCCATGTGATCGTTGGTTATGACCATAGGCCAAGCCAAGAGTTTCCTTTCACATTTCACGACTCAACGATGCAAGAGAGTCAAGTCTTTCGACTCTTCAAACCCCGAAACCCAAAATCTTACATTCGATGAGATCGGTGGCTGTGAATATCCCCCTGATCCGACGGTTCTGGCCGTATCGATATTTCGGTAACCGGGAGTTTGAAATGCAGTGACCCCAACCACCGGTAAATCCATTCCCCAAACTCCGATACACGAGTTCTTGTACGAGATCCAACGATCCTCAATGATTTGGATCCAACGGTCTAGATGTTTTCAGAGTTCTGGGAACCGGGAGTTTAGGATGCAGCGACTCCAAATCTCTTTTCACTCCAATCCTCGAATTTCGATATGGGAATTCATGTATGAGATCAACGACCCTCGTTGATTTGGATCTGACGGTCACTACCCCTCCTGAGATTAAGGGTGTTGAAACACACTCAATCTTAATCATGCGTCGGGGTTTTGTATACCAGGATTTCACGGCTTGCGAAGATGAGGGGTCCTGCCCTCTGGTTTCCCGGATGCCAAAATGTCGAAACTTATTCACACTAAACCGACTCATCCACAGAGCGCATCGGGGTTTCGTATACCAGGATTTCGTGACTTGCGAAGATGAGGGGTCTTGTCCTCTGGTTTCCTGGATGCCAAAACACTGATCGGCAGCCACGTGCCCCTCCGATGGATGGTTGTGAATACTTCGAGACTTTCAGGACTTTGTCGAGTCCACTCTCCTTCCTATGCAGGGGTTAAAATCGACGGTCAATAGAGCTCTGACAGATCCTTGGATCTACCGTCCTGGATCCCATCGCTACTTATGAAGGCTAAAGGGGTCAAGGTATTAATGCCTTCATTCCTTCCTCCAATCTAACGGTCATGATAGACCTTAGATCCTCTGAAAGGATCTCGTCCATTCATCTAGCAAACGAAAGGGTACTCTCTTTCTATATTTGAAACTCGCTATCCTTCCTGAGCTTCGTTAGCTATGAAGGACTTGAGAGCTTTGCGATCTTTCTTCTGGACTTGACTCTTAAAAGAGTCTTCAGCACAACTTATGTGATCCTTCATCAAGGGGATTCTGGGGTTCTATTTGATTGCAGAGAGCCTGTGCATATCTGCACTACCTCTCATGAGCTTAACAAACTTTGTCCTCCAAGGGACTCAGAATGACTAGGTGAGTAAACCATCGTACATGCAACTACGCCTAAGGTCAACGAGCTCACAGTTCATGTATCTGGCTTAAGACACTACAAAACTCAAGAGTTTATGAGAACAAGTCATGTATGAACCATATAATTCCTTATTTGCCTAATTATACAACCACATAGAAAATAGAATGGATACAATATATCCATTAAGCATTCATTCACATTCCTGAAACATACACAGTATAACCAATTCATACATAGTTATGTCTAAATTACGTAGGGTAGGAAATCGCTTATCTATTACAGGTTGCCGCCAACCAACTGACTGTGGGTGTTCGTCCTTCCACCCGACCATAGGCTCAGAGGCATTCATTCTTAGCACTCTGGCCACCCCTGTACCAAGCCATGATGTCACCAAAGAATTCTCACACTTCTCGAGGGTTCTTCCTCCGTTTCTGCTTTTGTTTGGGTCCTTTTCTCTGTAACTCAGAGATTTCTCTCTTGGTTATGGCCTTGGCGAGGTTTCTCAGATGCTCCTCGGCATCAATCTCGCAGCCTTCAGTTCTTGACTTGCTGGAGAGATTCGTGCATCTCCCTTGCGAGCTTACGCTCCTCTTGTCTGGTGTCTCCTCTCCCATGTGTATCCCTCTTACCTTGGAAGGTTTTCCGACCTATCCTATTCCTTCTGTCAGAAGGAAGATCGGGTCTGCAGGTCCCTGCGGTACTTCGGGTTGACAACCCATGTTTCCATTCATGGGGGTGGTTGATAATTCAACCACCGGTCCTTTCTTCATTAACGGATTTCTCTCCTTGGGATCTGAAGGAGGTTGTCATCCTCATCAAGGGAAATTTGGGGTTATTTTTCATAATGAACCCTCTCTTATAGTTTTCACATTCTTCCTCTAGTGATATCATGGCCAGTACTTTCAAGGCTTCACCCCCACAGTTAGTTATTAGCAACTCAAACAGTAATACATTTACATTGTCCTCATGCATTAGCATGGTAATTCCTATTTTATGATTAATTAAAAATTGGGGGAAACAGGGTGTTATATGGAATTTTTTGTTACAAGTCTAAAACAAAGCTAGAACAAATCAACTGTCAAGTTGAGAGGTAAAATCCCTCCCTTTTATATTTCAATTGAAAATCATGATGTTGCACTTCATAATTGTTTAGTTGATATTAGTGCGACCAATAATATTATGCCATTGGCGGTCATGGAGGCATTGGGCATGAACCGTACCAAATATTACGAGACTGGTGAAAGTATATATGCAATCGATTCCAAACAAGTGCCAACTTATGGAGAAATCAAGGACTTTTATGCTTGGATCACAACAGCTCCCCATATTATTACAGTTTTCAATAGTATTGTGGTAGAACTTCCTCTGACATATGGAGTTGTTTTAGGAAGAGATTGGTCATCCATGATTGGGGGATACATAATTAATGATGGAAGTTGCATGATGTTGCCAGACAAAGAAGGAGCAATGATTAAGGTTCACCGTGAACCCAAAAAACCCTTCTCTTTCAAAAATAAGGATAACAAATTAATGGAAGATTATATAGATGTTGGGATCAGAAATTATGTTATCCTAGACATGGAACACATTGAAATCCTTGAGAAAATTCAAGACATGGAGAATCAAGAGTATCCTTATGAAGGTTATTGGAGATTCGATGGAGCTTGTTCAAATTCCGAGAGTGGAGTTGGAATTGTCCTTGTAAGAACAGGGAAGATTGTGCATCCACATGCTATCAGACTTGAATTTGCATGTACCAATAATGAGGCAGAATATGAAGCTTTGATTCAGGAAATGATTCTTGCACAAGAACTGAAGATATAACATCCAATTGTGACTGGCGAGTCCGAGCTGGTAATAAATCAAGTCACCCAGAGGTATAAAATAAAAAAGGAAAGACTCAAATTATATTTCAAAAGGGTTAATGAATTGAAGGAATCTTTCAACTCTTTCAACATTTTTTTCATTCCAAGGGACAAGAATCAGAAGGTAGATTCATTGGCTTTAGAGGCCTCATTGTCAAACCTAGATGATATTCAAAGAAAAACATTTTTTCAAGTAGAAAGAGTGTTTCGACCTTCTATACCTAATAACCAGGAATATTTACAAGTATTTGAGAATGATGAATTGTTGGAAAAAAAATTGTTCAACGATGATGATGATTAAGAAAATCACATATCTGTTGTTCTGAAGGATTTTATTCAATCTAAGTCTCTTTTTATGAAAAACAATCACACTAAGAATATCCTCGAATAAATTTCGCTCTGAAAGGTTCGAGAAATGAGAAAAATCAATATTGGAACTGACAGTTCCCCAAAATATGTCAACTTGGGATTTGATTGCACCATTGAGGAAGTTGATCAATATGTTGCATTATTTAAATAATATATTGATGTGTTCGCATGGACTTATGATGATTTGAAAGCTTATGATAAAACAATATTTCAACATATTATTCCTTTGAGAGAAGAAACAAAGTCGGTCAAGAAAAAAATAAGGATGATGAGCCCCAAATTAAAACATCCGGTAAAAGTTGAATTGGAGAAATTAAAGAATGTTGGAATACTGTATCCCATTACGAATTCTGATTGGCTTTAAAACCCTGTGGTAGTAAGAAAGAATACTGGGGAGATTCATATGTGTGTAGATTTCAGGGATCTTAATAAAGAAAGTATAAAGGATAATTATCCTTTACCTAACATGGATTTTCTTCTCCAGCAAGTCATGGGATCAACTTGCATGTCCATGTTAGATGGTTTTTCTGGGTATAATCAAGTTTTGGTTGTTGAGGAAGATAGAACAAAGACAACATTCATAACACCTTGGGAGACATATGCATATGCTAGGATGCCCTTTGGTTTGAAGAATGCAGGAGCCACATTTCAGAGGGCCATGGATCATGCTTTTAAGGGGTTGATAGGAAAACTCATGGCAGATTATCAAGATGACTTAACAGTACATTAAAAAACAAGGGGTTATCACATTCATCACATGAGGAAAGTTTTTTACAGGTGCAGGTTATATGGTGTTTCCCTAAATCCCAAGAAATGTTTATTCATTGTAACTCAAGGGAAACTATTGCGTCATATTGTGTGCAATGAAGGGATCTATATAGATCTAGAAAGAGTTAAGGATATAAATGAACTAAAGCCCCCATCATATAAAAAAGAAGTTCAATCATTTTTTGGTAAGATCAACTTTGTGCAAAGATTTGTTCCTAACTACGCAAGTATTGTCAAGTCAATCAATTTATTGTTGAAAAAGGACCAAAGGTTTGAATGGACAATAGATACACAAGAATACTTCAATAATATCAAAAGGAAAATCACTACAGCTCCAGTCCTCATTAGTCCGAACTTTCAAAGGGACTTCATTATCTATTCATTTGCTACAGAAAAAAAATTGTTGCATATATTCTTACCCAGAGGAATACCAAGGGTGAAGAACTCCCAATTAGCTTCATGACAAAAACCCTGCATGATTATGAATTGGGGTATTAAGAATTGGAAAACCAATCCCTATCTCTTGTGAAATCGGTGGTACACAAAACTTACATACTAAATTCTCATGTCATTGCTTATGTTCCATCCTCGCCAATAAAGATTATTTTGAATCAACAATTGAGAGAAGGAAAATGAGCTAACTGGTTGGCGAAGGTTCAAGAATATGATATTTAAATTAAACCTTTAAAGGTTGTCAAAGGACAAGGTTTATGTAAGCTCATTGCAAACATCGATTCTTTGGATGGAATGATTTCAATTTCAGTAGGAGAACCATTGGATGATTCAGAATGGTATAGAGATATTGTATTCTACTTGAGATATGGGAAATTTCCAGTCACCATGAACCCTAAAGAGTGAAGAACATTGAAGATGAAGTCAAATCAATATGTGTTGATTTTTGATATATTGTTCAAAAGGAACTAGATGGTATATTACTGAGATGTGTTGATGAAAAAAAAGCTCAAAAATTAATGAGGGAATTCCATGAAGGAATATGTGGTTGACATTTTTCACCTACCACCACCACCCATAAGATAATAAGAGTTGGGTTTTATTTCCCATCGATTTTTAGAGGCATATATGCCACAATAAGGAAGTGTGTATCTTGACAACAATTTTAAGGGGAAATTAAGAGATCTTCAATGCCATTACAACCTATATTTGTAGAAAAACCATTCTCCCAATGGGGACTTGATGTCATTGGGACAATAAACCCAAAGTCAAGCAAGGGACATACATATATTCTCACCGCTACAGATTATTTTACAAAGTGGCCAGAAACAATGGCTTTAGAAAGGGTTGATTCTGAAGAGTTTATTAAGTTTATTAAAGATAATATTTTGTCAATATTTGGTATCCCAGACAAAATCATCACTGATAATGGTTCGATTTTCATTGGTTCAAAATTACATAATTTTGTGGAGAATATGGAATTGTTATGGGGTAGTCAACAAACCATTATCCATAAGGGAATAGTCTTGTATAATCCACTAATAAGACACTCATTCACATATTGAAAAAAATTGTTCACAAGAACCAAAGGAATTGTCCATTAAAGTTGACTGATGCATTGTGGGCAAGAAGAACGACTCCAAAAGACAACACTGGGATGTCTTTGTATACATTGGTTTATGGGAAAGAATCAAAATTGCCAATTAGCCTCGAGCTCGATGCTTTGACTTTTGTGGTTAATACAGAAGACGCGGGAGACAATTCACCTATGAAAAGGAGGATCAACTAGTTGTTGACATTAGAGGAAGAATGAAGTAAATCCCTAAGTATAACTTCTCAGAGACAACAAAGTATCAAAAAATATTTTGACCAGAATGCAACTATAAAGAATTTTCAGAAGGGAGAACCGGTGTTACTCTGGAACAAAGCTAAGGAGAAACCATCGATGCACACAAAATTTGGAGCACTCTGGATTGGGCCATACATCATCGAAAAAATCCTGGGTTTTAATTCCTATATTCTCAAAGACATGAAGGGTAAAATATTAATGTTGCTTGTTAATGGGAAACATTTGAAAGGTTTCTTCACCTAAAACTGTCTCATTTCCCTGTAAATAAATTTTATTTTTCATTTTTTCATTTTGTATATTCTTACCTTTGACCCCATATCCCAATGGATGGAAGCGCCTGGTCATAAATATTCTGGATTCTTGACAACCCACAGGGGGTTATCATCCCGCAGTTGGAGCTAGTTGTTGAGATCAATTCCTGCTTCTGAAATTTCCCTTCCTTTTCTATTTTCTCAACATCTTTTTCTCCATTTCTTTTCCCCTGAAATTTCCCTTCCTTATTCCCCTTTCTTTTCTCCTTCTTTTATCTCTTTCTAGTTACCATACTTAGTCACATTTTAAAAATCGTGGGTTCGTGGATTCACGGGTCTTCATCCCGATCCATGTTCCTATGTCATGAGTCTGACCGACCACCTTTTTATAATATACTTAACCATTTTGCAACTTCTGGGTTTACGGGTTCAAGCGTTCATCTTCCAAGTTCCACGATCTCCACTTTACACCCAAAAGGCCTACGATCTACATTATGACCGTCAGACTTGTCATGGGTACCAAGCCCCTACGTATTTCATTTTTCATGTATCCAAGTCCGATTGACCGCTTTGCAACACTTATATTATTTTTTATCACTCATAACTGCGGATTCGTGGGTTCCCGGATTGGTGGGTTCACAAAAGGCTCCATATTCAAAATTTCTCTTGTCCATCCCCACCATCTTCGTGTTTTTCCCAATATGCATTAAGTGTGGTTTAATGTTAATAACTAATCATGCAGGCTCTAAAATGATCACCATTAATAAGCGAAGGGCTCAAGGATATTTTTCATTAAATTGCATTAAAGCACGATTTTCCAAAGGTTATATTATTGTCATCTCTCCGAAAGGATTCATTTCAAGTTATTATCCAGCTGAAAGAACACTCTCATCAACCTATGGAAACAAGATTTAGACAATAGTTCTATGGTGATACTTTGAATATTTTTTGTCGTGAAGACCAGAACTTTCAGTGGTCTAGAGCATATTCATATTACTCATCTCCTCTTGCACAAAAACACATAATATAGACATTCAAAATTGCTCGTGCAGGGTGTGTTCCTAAGGTATTTGAATGCAAGGAACTTTTTGCATGGTGCATTGAGAAGTACGTGTCGAGCCAGGGAATTATACAACTCTAAGATCATTCTCTCATTTCCCTTCCACCGCAAGTTTTTTGTAAGGTGTTGAAGCTCACAGAGCTAACACTTACCTTCAAAGGAGAAGACTGCAAATATTTTCTGAAGAAACATGACAATGGCCTAGATATCTTGCCTGAGTATTTGGAGAATCCCACATCTATTCCAGAAGACATAACCAGGATTCAGGTCGACTCTTTTAAAAACCCCTTTCAGGAAATCGCTTGGTTGTTTACCAGGTTGACAGATCATGAAAGTGTTGCTACCATTTCTCATGATTCTTTATATTTTATATTTTACAATTAAAGAATAAACTATCCCAATTGTCACATTACAAAAGGGACAAGAAATTATTTATGTATTCCTATTTGGTATTTGCGATAGTGTATTGTTGTCAATTTCCAAAATTGACTATATGTAAGAGGATGAACTATGAAATAGATCTAGTTACCTTATGGTATCAGGCATTGTGGAGACACAAGAATTCTCTATATTTTTACGAAGTTTACAATGATTTCATTTTAGTCTTCAAAGGACTGTTGTTTGTTAAAAATACCCCCAGGATATCTGACCAGGTTAAAAAAATCTTGGAGAAAAGGGGAACGATAGAACAGATGGAAAATGACAGTGTCATCGGGATCTTCTATTCCAAAGAAAATCCTTGTTTTCTTTCATATCATGTATCTGATAAATTGTTTATTATGAAAGTGGCAAGGCAATAAAATTTATGGCTGCATTTTTTCCACGAAAAAAGGAAAAATCAATTCATCCCCTTGCCATGGAAAATTGGATATTTTATATTCAGAAACATAAATAAAATTGATGATTTTGTGAATCAATTCAACAATGTAAATTTGAAATATGCTGAAAATATAAAGGGTTTGACCCTAACCAAATCTTTGTGGAACATATGATATCAGTAGGATTCAACAACTCGTTCATTCATACTATCTTGAATGAAGAAGAAGATAACAACCAAGGCACTCATGTACACAATGTTGGTGAATTGGAAACAATACTTAGTACTAACGATTTTTATAAGAAAAAAAGAAAGGGTCCCAATGAAAGGAGCATCTGGTCTCCAGTTGTTAATCTTAAAACTACCATATCCTATAGAAATGCTCCAATGGCTCCCCCAACTAATAAAATTACCAACAATAGTTCAAGTGATGGAGGAGAGAAGAATCCCCCCCCTGGAAAAATCGAGATCTCACATAAGATCCCTCTAAGAAAAAAGAGGAAGAATGTAGTGCAAGTAGAAGAAGACAATCTCATAGAAAATGAGATCAATAGCTTCACTCTTGAAGACATGGAGAATGAGGTTGATATTGAGAAAATGTTTCCCACAATTGATCAACCGGGAAATATGGCCCAACAAAATTCATCATTAGAAATCGTTGAGAATGAGACCTTCAATGAAGAAGAGCCATTTACTTTCCAAAGTGTTGTCTTTGACAATGAATCTAAAAAATTGATTATAGAAAAAGGTGATCAAAAAAATAAGAAGGGAAAATATCGCTCATAGGTTGACCTAAAAGATATGCGGTCGTCCCAAATATCTAAAATCCATAGAGAAACCAGGGATTCTCTTGATGATTATATTGGTGGTCTAGAAGCAAAAAACACTAAATTAAAAGAAAGGAACAGAGAGTTGGAAGATGCCTTAATTCCTCTTCCAATTCTTGCCAGTCCTTTGTAAATGGTCAAACCTACCACAATCGTTGTTAAGTTGAAAGGATCTTCAAGCCTACTCACATCAGTCAGGATTTATGTAGAAATAAATATTAATAAGAGAATGTCATTAATAACAGAGGCATGGGAGGTTTCGAAAAATATTGTCTCTTTTGGCTCGAGGGAACATGCCTTCCATGAATATCTGCAAGCTTATCTAAATAAAAATAAGGTTTCTACATTGATGATGTATTACCCTTTGGAATCAAAGTATCTAACATGATGGAACTGAGAAGAAGAGAGGAAGATATGCCTTCCTCAAGTCGAATAAAACAACTAAATGCTTGTTGGAAGGAAAAGATTAAAAATTTGAATAACATTGTTCAAGCATGAAACCAAGCCATACTGAAAAAGGAAGAATTGTTCAAGAGACTCACAGAGATAGACCTAGCAGGAGGTAATAATGAAGTACAAGACCCTAAATTAATTCTCAACTCAATGTTCCTAACAAAGAAACAATTTGATGAACAAATTGAGATATTTAAAGGGTTATCAGTCGAAACTTTTTATTGCATACTCGAATATAATGAAGATGACATAGACAATTGGCTAGTGGATTATTCCATGAAAAATCAAGATATTGAGGAATGAATACATGGTATTTCCCTTGACTTAAGAGACTTGGAAGATGATTTATTCAACATTAAAATACGGCATGAGATAAACGTTGCACCAATGAAAAACTATATTGAAGAAAGGTTCAAAAAAGAAATTGACAAATTGACCAACGAAGGGAAAGAAACAGTTGAGACGGTTCCTGTAACCATCAATGAAGACAATAAAATAAAAACAACAAGAAAGTGAATACACGAGAGACCATCATAGTAAGTTTATGTTGATCACATCTTGCTTTCTTTATCAGTTCTTTCATCCAGTTACTCCACTTCTTTGACTATAAAGGTTTAACTGAAGTCTGATAACTTATCTGTGTCTTCTTTCCAGGTCTTTTTGTTCTATCATCACCCACCATCCTCCTTCTACAAGCTTACTTCTTGTTTATATTTTCTTTATGGTCCGCGGGAGCCCCAATCCCAGTCCTAAGTGTTATCACTGAAAATTTGTCTGCAACATTGCACGCAAATGGTAATAGAAATACAGTAATGCCAAACAACTATTAGTTCACCTATAGTACCAAAATGAATTTTCAAGAGGAAAAAACTATACAATTGGGAAAAAATTGACTTGCGCTAACTCATTGAATATTTCCTTGAAGAAATGCTATAAATGGAGGCCATGGGTGCACTAAGAAATTAATATTTTCATAGTATTTTTATGCTGCCTCAATCCTCCCTTGAGAATCCTATTTTCTCCTTGGAGAATTCTAGCAAAATTCCAATAGACCATTCCACTCACCTCTTGAGGGAATAAACATTGATTTCTTCATCATTTGCTTTATTTTCTACCATTGTAAGAAGAGCTCTCCATTAGGGAACTCAAGAGACCTCCCAAGGAGGAAGAGGGGACTCATAAGTCCTCATTCCTCTACGGTGTTTTTCCAACTAATATAGTTATCCATTGGTGGCATAATCTTGGTCATTGGTTTATTGTTTATGGTTCTAAAAGTTTCTTATGCATTCTAGTTTTATTTCCTTAGTTGTTTTTAGTTTGTTTAATTGTTTATTTCATTTTCTTGGATTGTTTAACTCATGGAATAACCTCTGTCATGTCTAGCAGGCCCAACTAGGCATGCAAGTGCCCTTGTTTTTCTCACCCAAGTGATGAAACAGACACAACATATTAGCGACCATAATGGGGAAAGGTATCAATTTCCACCCTATTTGGGCTTAGAAAGAACTTATTTTTGATCCATTTGTCTTGAAAGTACCAAACAAAACCTAGCCTTACCTGTCAAGGGCCAAGTTCTGAGCTGGAGGAGGAGAATTTCACTCAAAATCCCCCCCCCACCCCCCCGACGCTTATCAGAATGTGCACGGGTATTTCATCCCACAGATGCGCACTCAACGCACCGTGTGCCCAAAAGAATTATGTTCTCTGCACACTATGTGCTCAAAAGGATTATGTTCTCTGCGCACTGTGTGCCCACTGCACCTCTGTCTGAACTGTAACCCACTCACATTTCCAGAGTTTCAAAATTGTAAGGATTTTTGTGATAATTTGAAGGCCCCTAGCCTTAAAATTCTTGCTTTCATGCAAATTGTAAATGCACTCCACTTAGAATCCTTTCCCATATGAAAGGTTAGATAAACATAGGCACTTAGGGGGTAAAAAGAACCATATATTCTCCTCTTTTTCTTTGGTTGCCACATGGATGGCTTTTTTAGTTTGTAAAAGTTAAGTTAAGGTTATTGCTATCACATATAAAAACACTTGCATTGGGACCAGAAATCAACTTTGATCATTGAGTATGCTCTTCTCTCACACCATAGAGCGATCTTGAGAATCAGAAAGGTGGTTAAGGGGACATTTCATCTCCATTAACAAAAATATTTAGGAAAGGACAAAGCCCCCCTAGGGATCCTCTTAGTTTCTTTTTGAAATCATCTTAAATTTGTAAAGGGCCCATACATGCCCACATATTTTAAACTTAGGATAGTTTCTTGAAATTGATTTCTTAGTTTACATCACTAGGAGAGTTTAAAGATCAAAGTAACGGGCCCATACATGCCCACATGCTTGCAATCTATGATAGTTTTTCAAGATTTCTTAGTATAACCAACATTAGGGATTTTAAAGGATTGGCAAGGACCCATATGTCCACATGCTAATTCTTTAGGGCTTTTAAAATTCCGCAAGGTTGTACCAAAGACATTTAGTAAGATAGGTAACAAATATTTGTAAGGACCACATGAAGTCCACATGTTGCAAATTCACACCTAACTTATTAAAATTTGGCACATTTTATCACTTTTTGATCACACACAAAGTCACTCCTTACTCACATAATTTCCATCTCGAATTGTGGAGGTTGAAGTAGATTTTCTCCAAAGGAATTCTAAAACGTCCCACTATTTCTTGAAGAAATTATCCACACCCACTTAATTCAAACGAGATTGGTTCACACCCCCAATATCTCAACCCACCACATCTAAACAATTTCTAAAAAAATCACCAAGTTTTCCTCCACAGGAGGTTCCAAAAGAAATTTTGTAGTCTAGGTAGGATCTCGAGGGTAGGCATCCAAATAACCCCCCGTTATCCGGTTCTCACATTTTTTAAAAATTAGAAGTTGACAAAATAAGGAACTTTAAAATCCTCCAAGTCAAGTGTTCCTACACCATAAGGCAGGGACATACCCTTGAAGGGTTGATGGCTGAGGTCCGGTTGTTCTATGCATCCCCCCTTGAGTCACCCAACTCTTGGAAGGGATCCAACCCGTGACCCATTTCTGAGGCTGAAAATATAAATGTCACACTTTGACCGAGTTACCTAGTGGTCAAATTTAGGACATCTGCCCAGGGGGCAATTGTGGACTGCAATTGCTCCTTGATCAGATTTTGTGTGGCTATTGGGAAATATCGCCAGCTCTTTCAGGATATGCACCCTCTACCCCTCATTATAACTGATTACTTCATCCTTCACTAGTTCCTCTTCCGGTGGCTTCAGACCTCACTGTTGAGTGCTCTTGGAAGGTCCAGTGATATTTGAGAGGAAGGATGATACGTCTTTTCATGAAACAAGCATTTTCTTTATTTGTTCCCCCACGTGAACAAAATACACCTACCCACATGTATGCTTATTTACAATTGATTTATGTATGATGCTCATTTGATTACATGCAATTGTGAGTTATATTGTGAAGGTCCAAATTATACAAGTCTCTTGTTCATTTATTGCTCTCATCACCATTTTCACACATTCACTTTGCTAGTCGGACATCATAGGGGACCCAAAGAATCCCCATCATTCTAGACGCTTGCATAATCTCCCTCTTATTCTAGGAGGAGTTCCTAGTATTGTCGACTTATCAACTCAACCATATCACACCCCCATGAGTGCCACCATTTTGGGATCACCTTTTCTTAGTTCCAATTTACTTGGGTCCAATTCCCAAGGCCATCCATCCACTATCTCTCCTTCACAAGGAGGCAGGGGGGAAACTTCTTCTTAAGGGAGAAGTACAACCCCACCAAATCCCCCTCAAGGTTCAGGTCCACTACCTACTCACACCATGGCTGAAACTAATCCTCCACCACCACCCCCCATGCCATATTTGGCGTCTCTCAACATTCTTGATTTGAGTAAAATCATGAATGATCCTATTTTACATGACCCCACATGGCCCAATATGCCTACCAAGCTACCTTCAGACATTCCAAAATTTGAAGGAAAACAGGGGGAAGATCTTGCCAACCATGTCATGACCTTCCACTTATGGTTTTCTTCAAACAACATCATGGATGACTCCATCTATTTAAGGTTATTTCAATGAACACTCACTAGTCCATCAGCCAAATGGTATGTGGATGAAAAATCAGGGTCCCATGTGACTTTTGAATCCTTGGACAAAGCCTTTTTGGCCTTTTTTCAACTACCATTTCATCATGAAACTGGTTTAAAACTACTCTCCGAGTGAAAACAAACCTCAGCTATGCATATTGCTGACCACATCCACGAATGGCATCGGTGACGTAGTTTATGTAAAGCAGAAACTACCAAAGAACAATGTCTCAATTGGTTTCTAAAATCACTCGTCTCTATACTTACCAAAGATGTGGCATCCACCTTCCCCCAATCCGAAGAGGAAGCCATCAACAAAGCTCAACAATTCAACCTCATTTATGCTTAGTCAGGTTACTTATACACAGTATTACCTGATGCACAGAGACTTGTACCATTTGTCCAAGACAAACATGGCATGTATCACACTGTTGATGACTTGATTGGTACCACGACACACCACAAACCATACATTCAACCACCACCTATGTATGGTGCACCCTAATACCCGCAACCGTATGGAGGGCCATCTTATTACCCTCCTCCCCCTTACCAACAACCATACCCTGTTGCTCCCCCTCCACCCATGAGTGGACCTTCGCCGAAACCCATAATGTGTCGAACTTCTCAACCAATTTTTGGTTCCCCCTCTACCTCAACATATAACCTGGGCACTAGTGAAAGCGCTTCACCTTCCTATGCACCCTACGGATCATTTCCACAAAAAAATCTGTATTTTCCTTTTCGTGGTCCTCCACAGTTAGTTTCTCCTCCACATGGACAGTCAGACGTCGGTGTTAACTTTGTTCAACCCTCTCCCATTCAATAGCTTCATACTTTTGAACAGTTGATATGGAAAATCTGACCCATCAGTCAAATAATTCCAAGAAGAAAGGGAAAAACCAAAACAATAATAACCCGGGACCAGGGGGAAATAACCCCCAACAAAACCAACCTGCTAGGGGTAACCAGAATCAGGGTAACAAGAATCCCCAAGGGGACAATGACAGAAAATGACAAGGGAGGAACAACAACAACAACCTACGGATGAACTTCCCTTGCGCTCTTTGTAGTGAGCATGGACATTATACCCACCATTTCCCCCAAATTTTTGACTTTAAATGGATGAAAGAATCCATGAACGCACCACGTCCTCCAACATCGCCTTCTCCTCAGCAGGCCCCACAAAAATATTTGCAAAAAACACCCCCGGTTGTGTTGCAAAACCCTATTCCACACCAAGGGGTGATGAATACCCAATAGGAGGTAAACCCTGCCCCACCACAAATGGGATAGTATCAAAATACATGGCCCATTCACCCTGGAAACCCGACAGATTGCAATATCCTCATCACTAGCGAAGAATAAATTATGTTGCAAACGCATGGTCATCAATACAGAGAACCCCCTGAATCTACTCCCACCGAAGAAGCTCCAGCTACAGCCGAACAACCATTGATGATCCCACGCCCTAACACTGAACCCCCCATTCGTATCCCTCGCACTCTATTACGATGGAATGTCAACAACCCTTGGGCTAGGGAAACACACAATTACAGTATGGTCGATGACTTGTCACACTCTCCTGCAACCATGTCTATATTGGAGGTCCTCCAAACCTATCCAACTCAACATATATCCTTACTTTCTGCCTTGGGGGTTGTTGTAACAGATATTGAAAATTTCTTATTTAACTCAAGCACTTTTGCCCAAATCGTCTCCAAGCTAAATCCCTGCATTATGAGCAAGATCCTGTTAGCGATAAATATTGTCATTGGATCGGGAAGCATGCGGGTCTGCAAGTTGCACGCAGTGATAAAGCGCAGCTCGAGAGAACTCTTGTTTCCTCCAAGTATCAAATCAAGCGAACGTACAAAGTCTTGCCATCGACAACCGAGATCCGTCCGCAAAGAAAATCAACGGTTGTCGGGGTGTCGGAGTTGCCAATCTATGCGACATTTAGCAGCAGAGAAGCCTCTTCTCTTTAGAGGCAGAATACAGGTCGTCCGATCCAGAGGCACGTGGCGAGAGATCCCACAGATTCGGGGATCGAGGAACTGAGAGTCTCGTGCACATGGCAGCAGAAATCACGATATCCCGATACCCGATTTCCTGATATCGGGGGTAGCTTTCAACAGTGGAAGACAGGTGGCAGGTCGCGCACCAAGGAGCTAACCGTCAACAAGTCAACGGCCATAAGCCATCGGGTTTCGGGGAATCACAAGTTTAGTGGACACGAACATCGTGTCGTCGAGAACGCCGAAATCCCGATGGAAAGTTGGACTACGGTCGCGCAGGGACAGGTCCTATGAGCTATGATCTAGCCGGCAGGGGCTATTTCCCGGAGGCAAGGAGCTCGTGCTCTTCAAACTCGCGAACCCCGATCCCCGGAATCCCGAAGCCTCATCACATACATCAACCATCTGTCCTTTTCCGCCACGTCTTCTTTCCATATCATGCTAACCACAGTTTTTCGGCCATTGTGTTCCTCCACCTGGCTCGTACACTTCAACACCCATGGATCCTGCCACTTGTATCTGCCCTATCGTTTCTTGCCCAATCACCTTCCAATCACCACTCCACGTCAACTCATCAGTCCTACCATGATTTCTTCAAGCAAGATTCAAATGGCAGAGTATGAAGAATTCCATGTCCTGTAGGAACAAGATCGGCCAGGGCCTTCCCGATTCCAATGAAACAGTTATTGCAGCAGCTGAGGGTAGTTGGACATCGTTTCCTCCATAAATGGAAAGCCAAGGAATGAATGCAAGCTTGTCATTTCAGTCCCAGGTCCTCTGGGACGCGATTGCGTCTGACTGAAGTTCACGAACGTCCAGAGACTACATGTGAAGTAAATGTGAAGACGTAATGTCTTCAATGCGATGTCTCGATTTAGCTTCCAGTGTTTTGTTCCAAGTATATGTAGGCATTTTTGTCGTTTTGTAATCTATCGATGGTTGAGCAGAGCTCCCTGGTTGTAAATTTTTAATGAAGCATTGTTGTTCGGGATATATATGAACTTTGGAGACTTCTTGCCTTATGAATGCTAGTTTCTCTCATGTCTTTGTTTATACTGTGTTAGAGCAGCTCGGAATTGGAGGATCCAGTCGAGCTGTAGCTGTTATAGGATGATGTTGTAATGGATCACTGTAATAGTTACGGA
>ML796291.1:56347-86526 GCA_009831015.1 Picea engelmannii | reverse complement strand
GCCTTATGAATGCTAGTTTCTCTCATGTCTTTGTTTATACTGTGTTAGAGCAGCTCGGAATTGGAGGATCCAGTCGAGCTGTAGCTGTTATAGGATGATGTTGTAATGGATCACTGTAATAGTTACGGAGCCTCTAATCAGTCTCTATGATTTCCTTAACACCGAACGGCTTGGAATTGGAGGATCCAGTCAAGTCCTCTTTCAGTTTCTTGAGACCCTGAACCAGGAGGATCCTGTCTTCAGAGTCTTTCTTCTACAAACCGTTGCAAGCCTGATGCCCAGAGCTGTTTGTTCACTTTCTTTTAAGTCTTTCACCTGTTCATCTTTAAATCAACCCACTGGCTGAAGTTAGGATTCCAGACCTCCTCTGTTCTTATGTACCAGACTCAGTCCCTGAGTTAGAGTGATACCTCCTAGAGCCATTATCTCCATTTGATCACCCTTTATAAACAAATCGTGACGAAAAACTGATGGGCGTTGGGCTCTGCTCCTGCAAGCAATCTAGGAGTGACTTCTGACGCTAACATTTCTGGCACCGTTTCCAGGGACGGAATTGAGGATTTTCCCTGGGTGGAACGACATTGAGCCTCTGAATACGAAGGAGCATAGGATCTTCAGAGCCTTTCAGATTGCTAATTTTTCACCTGACGACTCCATTGTGACGACTCCGCTGGAGAGAACCTTCTCTGTTAATTGTGGATTTCATAGGCAGGCATACGCGGTCTTACCAACATCTGCCTCTAGCTATGCCCGAAACAAATCCAGAGGCGGTGCTCAGAAAGGGAAAGGAATCCGAAGAAGAAGCATCCATTACCGAACCAGGTAATCCACCATATCCTTCGGTTGGAGATCCCTTTTCTCCTCCTCAGATTTTTGACAGGCCTGTCTCTGCAGTTCTCGTTTCTTAAATTTTGGGAGTGTTCCTGTTGAGTTTTCCCCTCCCGGTCTAGGATCAGAGGGACAAGATTTTGTCACTCCCCTCTCCCCTGAAGTTGCGCCTTGACGTAGACCCATCACCTCAGAACATTTCCCTACTCCTGTGCAAGGAGGAGCACCTGCTAACTGGAGCTCGGTAGCTTGTTCGCTGAATCACCTCATGTTTCCCACCCCACTTCGAGATTTATCCTCAATAACCCCTTTGCGAACCCCTTCTCCTCCGAGTTCTCCTCCACCTAACATCCCTATGGCTGGTGCTAATCCCCCTTTGAATAGAATGGACGCCATAGTCGTTGCCAGATACTCTCCCTTAGTTCTTCCCCATCCTATGAATCCTCTCCCTACTGGAGATTACCTGAAATACATGTCCAAGTTCACTGGGGAAGGAGACTTTACTGCTGAAGAGCACCTGGCTGCTTTCTACAGTTATGCAGACAACCTCAATATTGAAAATGAAGATGTCTGGATGAGAGTTTTCGTCAAGAGCCTGGATGGTGAAGTGAGGAAGTGGTTTAGAGGATTGGCTCCAGGGTCCATCGCTGGGATTGAAGCTCTAGATATCGCTTTCCTAAGACAGTGGGGAGATAGGAAGGACTTCATGTATTACATGAAGGAATTCGGGTCTTTGAAAAAGATGGAAGGAGAGTCGGTCTCTGACTTCTCCAAAAGATTTAACAATATGTATAACAAGATCCCTGCAGAGATAAAGCCCTTAGAAGCCTCTGCCCAAATTTCCTATGCTGGTGCATTTGACCCTGATTTCTGCCTATTGCTGAGAGAAAGAAGAGCCACCTCCTTAGCCCAAATGCAATATGCGGCCATAGAAGTAGAATCCAATGTATTAGCAGCTGACAGACTGAGGAACAAGGCCGATGCAGACAGAAGAAAAGGGAGGTCAGAAGCCTCAACTTATGGATCATTGGCGCCTCACCCTCAAGTGGATGAACTGACCAAGATGGTGAAGTCTCTGTCTGCAGAGATGGAAAGGATAAGGATGGAAGGGATGAAGGCATATAAAGGCCCTCAGATCACTGAAAACAAGGGAGGTTTCAGGAGGCCAAATAATTTTACTCCCCCGAATGTGCAGAAAGAGAGGGGAAGAGATAGAGAAGACCAGAAGATTCAGGCCCCTTTTCAAAACAATTTTGTGGCCGAGGGGGGAGAAGGAGAATCAGAAGAGCTTGATCCTGAAATCCACTGCGTTGGAGACACTCCTCCTTTTCCTCATCTCACTCAATATGCATACGAGGAGTCTCTCATAGACGGCCAGCTAAACGAGCTAAGCAAGGGAGACAAGGCTAGTGGCGATCGAGGCAGGTACAACCTAAGGTCTGATAAAAATATGGCAGCACCTGATATTCCTCGGCAGTCCATTAGAGCAGAGAGACCTACTAATGAAGAAGATGATGATCACAGAGGTAATAACGCTCACCCCCCTTCCCCAATCTCCCATAATCATGTTCCTGAAATGAAAGAAATTCCAAAGCTTACATCTTCTTTCAATTTCGAGCATGAGATTCAAAAGATCAGGATCCCTGTGCCCCTCACTGAGATGATTAAACATGGCGGATTTAAAAAATGCTTCTCTGAGCTGTTACAGTCTGAAGCTTCATGCCTTCCCTTAGACTCCATAAACCTCCAAGACGAAAGGCCAGCAGTTGTCCTAGGTCCCATGGTAGAAGATAGAGATGACTCATCCCCTCCCTTCTACACCTCCTTGAACATACATGACAAAGTGTTGCACAAATGTTTGATGGATTCAGGGGCCTCTCACAACCTTATGCCCAAAACTGTCATGGAAGAGTTGGGACTAGAAGTTACCAGAGACTATCATGACCTCTATTCTTTTGACTCCAGGAGAGTTCAGTGTCTTGGAGTTATCAAAGACCTGGTAGTGACCTTGTTTCAACTGCCCATGAAAAGTGTGGTCATGGATATTGTAGTAGCCGATGTCCCCCCCAAGTTCGGTATGTTGTTATCGAGATCCTGGATAAAAAGACTGGGGGGAACCTTACAGATGGACCTCACATATGCTACTATCCCAGTGTTCGGAGGAGAGCACAGAAGACTGTACAGGGAAGCTCAGCTGGCCTATATAATCAGTGATGAAGCCAACCCCACCAACCATCCTATTTTTGCCTTAGACACTGATTTAGGCTCCAGTGTGCTGCAGCTCACCCATGCCCCAGAGCCGCCTCTGAGACTTATAAAACAACCCACTGTTTCCCCTGAAGTTCCTCTCTCCATCACCCCAATCTGGAAAATGTTTTTTGATGGAGCTTGTTCCCGAGAAGGCGCTGGAGCTGGAGTAGTTTTTGTGTCGCCTGCTCAGGAAACCGTATCCCTGTCATACAAATTAGAATTTGAAGCTACCAATAATGTGGCAGAGTATGAGGCTCTTATTCTAGGACTAAGGGCTGCGAGGGAAATGGGAATTCAGGAAGTGGCAGTGTTCGGTGATGCGGATTTGGTGGTTCAACAGGTCAAGAATGCTTATCAAGCTAAGCATCCTCGACTCAGGAGTTACAGGAATGAGGTCTGGGAACTTGTGGACAGTTTCTTCTTGGCATTTAATATTTCTTTCATCCCCAGAGAGGAGAACAGCTTGGCAGATTCCTTGGCTGCATCGGCTAGCAATTTCAAAGTACCTCTGCCACCCAAATTTAGATATGATGTGGAAGTAAAATACAGACCCTCCATACCTGACAACGTCAAACATTGGAAGGTATTCGAGGACGATCTTGAGGTCAAGAGGTTCTTGGAAACTGTTGAGGAGTTTTCAGAAATGCACATAGACCAAGATGTCGTCTCAGAGGAAGAGCCCGATGGGGGTAATCTTCTGAATAAGATTGCAGGGCGTGACATTGTACAGCTGCCCAGCAACCATATTCCCAGGGGACTAGTTCCCTTGGAAAGGCTTTTTGATAGTAATGATGTGTCTGTAAAAGGAAAGGTCTCGGAGGAGGACGCTGATACTATTCAGTGCAATATTGGAACCGAGAGTGAGCCCAAGTATGTCAAATTGTCAAGAAGTCTGACAGGGGAGCAGAGGTCTGAATACGTTGGACTCTTAAAGGGATTTGTTGATGTGTTTTCCTGGACCTACGAAGACCTCAAAACCTATGACACCTCTGTCATCAAACATAAAATCCCATTAAAGGAAGAGGCAAAGCCTTTCAGGCAGAAGCTGAGGCAGATCAATCCCATGTTACTGCCTATCATGGAGAGAGAAGTGAAGAAGTTGCTGCAAGCTCAGATCATTGTACCACTGAGATATTCAGAGTGGGTGGCTAACTTGGTGCCAGTGAGGAAAAAGAATGGAGAGATCCGACTCTGTGTAGACTTCAGAAACCTGAACAGAAGCTCGCGAAAAGATAACTACCCCCTGCCAAAGATGGAACATATACTGCAGAGGGTGACAGGAGCTTCCAGGATGTCTATGATCGATGGTTTCTCCGGCTACAATCAGGTCTCTGTTCTTCCTGAATACAGGGAGAAGAGAACATTCACCACTCCATGGGGCACGTTCATGTATGCTAAGATGCCATTCGGACTAATGAATGCGGGGGCGACTTTCCAGCGTGCCATGGACATAGCTTTTGTTGGGGAAAAGGACAAGTTTGTGGTCGTTTATCTGGATGACATCACAGTATTTTCAAGATCTGATGAAAAACATCGTCACCACCTCAGGAAAGTTTTCTTGAAATGCAGAAAGTTTGGCATTTCATTAAACCCCAAGAAATCTCTGTTTGCCATGAAGGAAGGAAAATTACTAGGCCACATAGTATCAGCAGAAGGAGTCAGAATTGATCCCAGCAGAGTTGAGGCAATACAAGCCTTATCAATCCCAAGGTCTAGGAAGGAGGTCCAATCTTTCCTTGGTAAAATTAATTTCCTAAGGAGGTTTGTGCCTAACTTTGCTGAGGAGGTAAAACTGATAACAACCATGTTAAAGAAAGAGAATGAAGTAAGGTGGACCCCTCAATCGCGACATTCCTTTGAAATAATCAAGAAGGCCCTAAATGAAGCCCCTGTGCTTATCAGTCCTGATTATTCAAAATATTTCTTTATTTTCTCCTTTGCTTCACCCGACACCGTGGCTTCTATTCTACTACAGACAAATGACAGTGGGTTAGAACAGCCTATTTCTTATTTCAGTCGAGCATTAAGGGATGCCGAAGTCAGGTATGACACTATGGAGAAGCAAGCTTACGCTATGGTAAAAGCTCTCAAAGCTTTTAGAACCTACATTCTGCAATCAAGGATCATCGCCTATGTCCCCTCGGCTGTTGTTAAAGATATTCTTATTCAGCCTAACATAGATGGGAGAAGGAGTAAATGGATAGCCAAAATCCTGGAATTCGACCTGGAAATAAGGCCCACCAAGTTGATCAAAGGGCAAGGCTTAGCCAAGCTATTGGCTGAAGCAAATTGCCAAGATTTGGGAATAAGTTTCATCAGCGAATGCTCAGATATTCAGCAGGATCGGCTATCTGACATAGATCATCAAAGGAAGCCCCCATTGGCTAAATGTCCTTGGTACCAGGATGTCATATACTTTTTGCAGGAGTTTCGGCCTCCAAATGGCCTGCAAAAAAGCAAAGCAAGAGCTCTAAAGCTCAAAGCAGTCAGATACTGCCTAATTGATCAAGCGTTATATTGGAAAGACCCTCTGGGAGTGCTTTTAAAATGCCTTAGTCCACCAGACGCCGAGATGACCATGTCTGAATTTCACAGCGGCCTGTGTGGAGGACACCATTTCTGGAGAGCCATAGCCTACAAAATCCTCAGGGCTGGATACTACTGGCCTACCATGTTCGCCGATGTCTGCAAAAAAGTCAGAGCCTGCATCAATTGTCAAAAATTTGCAGGAAAGCAACAGCTCATGTCTTTGTCGTTAAGACCAGTGGAGGTTTCAGGGCCTTTCCAGTAGTGGGGCCTAGATTTTATTGGAGAAATTCACCCCCCTTCCAGTGGGCAGCATAGGTGGATCCTGACTGCTACAGATTTCTTTACCAAGTGGATTGAAGCTATTCCCACCAGGAGCGCTTCCCACAAGGTAATCATCGGATTCTTGGAGGACCTCATCACAAGGTTTGGCTGTCCAAATAAGATTGTCACTGATAATGCAGCAGCTTTCGGGTCCGAGCCATTAGCCAGGTTCTGTGAGCAGTTTCGGATTAAGCTGATTCACTCTACCCGTATTACCCACAGGGAAATGGTTTAGTAGAGTCCTCCAACAAAAGTTTAATAAGAATCATCAAAAGGTTGTTGGAAGATAATCAAAGGGCTTGGAACTCGAAGCTTAAATTCGCCCTATGGGTTGATCGGGTGACTACAAAGAGAGCTACAGGTCTGTCTCCTTTCCAGTTAGTCTACGGAGCCGAAGTTGTTTTCCCTTCTCAGCTAGCCATCCCTGTAGCGAAATTCCTCCAGGACCATCAGGAAGAACCTGATGACATGATCAGAAGGATTCATCAGTTAGTAGAGGCCCAGCAGGCTAGGGAGCAGACATTGGACAGGATCCAGGACCATTAGCAGAAAATCAAGAAAGTCTTCGATAGGAAGGCCAGGAAGGAGCAGTTCCAGGTAGGAGACCTGGTGCTAAAATGGGATGCTCCTAAACAAGATAAGGGAAAACACAACAAATTTGAAGCCCTGTGGATTGGGCCTTTCAGAATCTCTGAGGCTTTCTCAAACAACACATACAAGTTACGAGATTTAGAAGGTGAAGAGGTTTTCGGCAGCCCAGTGAATGGGCATTTCCTGAAAAAATATTTTGTTTGAGTCTCAAATGACTCTTTTGTTTGTAAATATTGTCCTTTTGTTTCTCAGTTCGTTTTTATTTTTGCAGCCTAATAATGACTCCATAGCCCAAAAGAAAGGCGACTGGAACTGCAAGGGGAGTTCTTAGAGCATCGCAGGGACGACTCTATCCCCCATGGAGCCTGATGTTAGCGATAAATCTTGTCACTGGATCGGGAAGCACGCGGGTCTACAAGTTGCACGTAGTGATCAAGCGTAGCTCGGGATAACTCTTGTTTCCTCCAAGTATCAAATCAAGTGAACGTACAAAGTCTTGCCATCGATAGCCGAGATCCGTCCGCAAAGAAAATCAACGGTTATTGGGGTGTCGGAGTTGCCACTCTACGCGAAATTTAGCACCAGAGAAGCCTCTTCTCTTCAGAGGCAGAATACAGGTTGTCCGATCCAGAGGCACGTGGCGAGAGATCCCACAGAGTCGGGGATCGGGGAACTGAGAGTCTCACGCACATGGCAGCAGAAATCCCGATATCCCGATACCCGATTTCCCGATATTGTGGGTAGCTTTCAACAGTGGAAGACAGGTGGCAGGTCGCGCACCAAGGAGCTGACCGTCAACAAGTCAACGGCCATAAGCCATCGGGTTTCGGGGAATCGCAAGTTTAGTGGACACGAACATCGTGTCGTCGAGAACGCCGAAATCCCGATGGAAAGTTGGACCACGGTCGCGCATGGACAGGTCCTATGAGCTATGATCTAGCCGGTAGGGGCTATTTCCCGGAGGCAAGGAGCTCGCGCTCTTCAAACTTGCGAACCCCGATCTCTGGAATCCCGAAGCCTCATCACATACATCCTCCATCTGTCCTTTGCCGCCACGTCTTCTTTCCATATCATGCTAACCACAGTTTTTCGGCCATTGTGTTCCTCCACCTGGCTCGTACACTTCAACACCCATGGATCCTGCCACTTGTATCTGCCCTATCGTTTCTTGCCCGATCACTGTCCACTCACCACTCCACGTCAACTCATCATTCCTACCATGATTTCTCCAAGCAAGATTCAAATGGCAGAGTATGAATACTTCCATGTCCTGTAGGCACAAGATTGGCCAGGGCCTTCCCGATTCCAATGAAACAGTTCTTGCAGCAGCTGAGGGTAGTTGGACATCATTTCCTCCATAAATGGAAAGCCAAGGAATGAATGCAAGCTTGTCATTTCAGTCCCAGGTCCTCTGGGATGCGATTGTGTCTGACTGAAGTTCACGAATGTCCAGAGACTACATGCACAGTAAATGTGAAGACGTAATGTCTTCAATGTGATGTCTCGATTTAGCTTCCAGTGTTTTGTTCCAAGTATATGTAGGCATTTTTTCCATTTTGTAATCTATCAATGGTTGAGCAGAGCTCCCTGGTTGTAAAGTTTTAATGAAGCATTTTTGTTCGGGATATATATGAAATTTGGAGACTTCTTGCCTTATGAATGCTAGTTTCTCTCATGTCTTTGTTTATACTGTGTTAGAGCAGCTCGGAATTGGAGGATCCAGTCGAGCTGTAGCTGTTATAGGATGATGTTGTAATGGATCACTGTAATAGTTACGGAGCCTCTAATCAGTCCCTGTGATTTCCTTAACACTGAATGGCTTGGAATTGGAGGATCCAGTCAAGTCCTCTTTCAGTTTCTTGAGACCCTGAACCAGGAGGATCCTGTCTTCAGAGTCTTTATTCTACAAACCGCTGCAAGCCTGATGCCCAGAGTTGTTTGTTCACTTTCTTTTAAGTCTTTCACCTGTTCATATTTAAATCAACCCACTGGCTGAAGTTAGGATTCCAGACCTCCTCTATTCTTATGTACCAGACTCAGTCCTTGAGTTAGAGTGATACCTCCTAGAGCCATTATCTCCATTTGATCACCCTTTATAAACAAATCGTGACGAAAAAATGATGGGCATTGGGCTCTGCTCCTCCAAGCAATCCAGGAGTGACTTCTGACGCTAACAGATCCTTCTGCAGATTGGCAGGCATGATGGCTGTTGAAAAGGTCTAGATCCTCTGAAGAATTCATGTTCGAGTTATCGTCGAACGAAGACACGACAGTTATAAAGGATTTATCTGCAACATTGTTCGCCTGATTAGGGAATTCAACATGATTTGCTTTGCTCTTCCTCTGAAGAAGCCACGAGTAGATCCTAGAACTTGGTTTATGAGGTAACGTGGAAGATTAGTCTCTGCACCCGACTTGTGAGAGAATTCTGAGAATGTTGAACTGTGATGAACAATTGAAAGGCTATAGTTCTTAATGTGAAGAACCTCTGCAAAATTATCATTAACTGATTCAATACAAATGAGTTCCATGGCCTTACAAGAAGGAAAAGTGTCTAACACCAACTTGATAACCTCTGAAAACAACATCAAACATGATACAGTACGGAAAATCATACAAAATATTAAGAATTCTAAAAGGGAATTTGTTGGTAAAAGTAGTTCAGTAAACAATCTCGACGCTGAAGGTGCACTCAAAAATCATGGAAGAAAAGGCAACCAGAATATGGTGGGTGATACCAGGGATAGAAACAACAATAACAATGTTGTCTTGCAAGCTCAAAGGCCCTTGGAATCGAGAAGGAAGGCCAAAAACCCAAAGTACTTTCGTAGAAGAAAACTTGTTGCTGGAAAGAACAAAACAACATCTCCAAGCTCATTTGAAATGTACCACGGCTTTACTGATGAAAACATCTTGCAGCTCTAAATTCCTTCCATGAGTTTACACTGCTGGCAGATGAAGATGAATTTTCAATGAGTAATTCTGCCGAGAATACTTGCAAAAAAGAAATCTTTGAGCTTGTTATAGAAGACAATGGGACTTATACTATAAACCCTTACAGTGAAACTTATGATCATCAAATTTTAAGGGAGGAAAAGCTAAAAAACGAAATTGAGTTACAAAGAAATGGTGAGGAATTTGGGGGTTGCCTAACGATTTCAAGAAATGGATGCACACTTCCTTGGTCCTGGTCTGGAAGGTGAACTGGTAGAGTTAATAAATTGAAGGGCATAAGAGGGAAGAGGTTTTCATATAGTGTACCGATTGCCAATAGGAGAAAATAACTCTCTGATTCTGCTAGTGCTCTGCACTATCAAGATCCTATTCAATTTGAATATGTTACAGATTTTTCTTCCTCGGATTGTTGTTATTCAAAAGATGAAACCCCATTGATCAAATCCCCCACCCGAATGTTTTCACTTTGGATTCATCTCTGGATGATTATTGTGGTTCTCCCCATGCAAATAATAGACGTTTCAGTGAGCTGGATCTCCATCCTCTGACCAGAACTCATCACAGGACCAGAAAATCGGGGACCAATGAATGTGAGACAGAGGAGGAATCCATACAGATAAGGACTAATGAAAACATGTTAGTGAATAGAAGCTTGAATCAAAAGTACAGTCCCAAGTCCTTCAAGGAACTGGTTGGGCAGAGCATTATTACTCAAGCTCTGTCCAATGCAATTAAGAAAGGTAAAATTGCACCCTTTTATCTTTTTCATGGACCCAGGGGTACAGGGAAGACATCTGTTGCAAGGATATTTGGTTTTTCTTTGAATTGCATAACTGATTGAAAATCAAAGCCCTGTGGGAATTGCAACGGGTGCTTAAAAACCCAAATATTACATAGACGGATGCCACAAAAAGCTGCGTTGTTATTGAAAGCATGAAAATTCTCCTCCAAAGTATTGCATATTCTGAGTTAGTTTCTCGTTACAGGGTATTCATAGTAGATGAATGCCAAATATTGACACCAGAAGCCTGAGCTGTATTGTTGAATGGTATTGAAGACGGGTCTGGTTCTGTGGTATTTATTATGATAACAACAAATTCCACAAAACTGCCAAGAATTGCACTATCTAGATGCCAAAAGTTCTATTTCCCCAAGCTCAGAGACGCAGATATCTGTATGAAGCTTGAGAAGGTTGCAGCTGCAGAGAATATTGACATCGAGGAGGATGCCTTGCACTTAATCACAGCAAAGGAAGATGGATCCTTAAGGGATGCTGAGATCACCTTGGACCAGTTGAGTCTTTTTGGAACAAAAGTTACAATGACAGTAATACGAAGATTGGATACATGTTTAAATCATCTCGTTGGGTCAAATTGCGCTATCATACTTGCAGATCGCCAGATCGAAGCTTATATGAGCACGCGAAACCCCATAGAAGTCCATTCTTGGAGGACATAATTCGCGCTCTCTCGTCTTTTTTCGTTTCTACGAGATATGAGAGCTGGTTCTGAGACTACATAATTGTGATTTTATTAGCGATTATGATGTGAAAGGTCCGAGCTTGATACTCCGAAGTTGTATCTGTCTGTGTTGTATTTTGGGGGTCGAGGGCGTATCGATGGCAACGGTGTATGAAACACAGCCTCAGGAAGTGTGGAGATCATCTCGGGATTTTATCTCGGTTCGTGCTAACAAGAAGAAGCTGAGTTCTAGATAATCTGGCGGGCCAAAACAATTTAGCAAGACAGATCACGAGAAATAAGATCAATCAAATCGAGCACAGGCTCAACTTCACCAGGCCATTTCCGATTGCGAAACAGAGCTCGCTTCCATTTATTCTGCCCTCGGAGTTTGCCCTACCATGCCTAAACAGGGAGACAAACGAGCAGGGAGCTTGAAGGAGCAACTGGAAGCAATATCTCCTCTGTTGGAATAAATGCGCCGGTAGGGATCACTTACATCCCGAATTTGCCGAATTTTTTCCTCTTTTCTCCGACGCATTTAAAACGCAACAAATTCAGAAGATTTCAAATGAAATTGTTGGATGTGTTGTAGATCTTTGTCCATCTGCCATTGTAGTGGATGAAAATGATCTATCTCTTAGGAATTTTAAAGAAAACCAGAAGCAACTTCAATTGCTTCAAAAGGAAAAGAGCGAGCGTCTCTACAAAGTCATCGACTTTGTCAACACAATCCATGAATTATGCTTTGTCCTCGGCTTGGATTTTCTACGCACAGTAACAGATGTGCATCCAAGTTTGGATGAGTCTGAACAATAAAAGAGCATTGGTAATGATACTGTAAATAGACTGGCTGGGACGATTGAAACATTGCGAGAAGAGAAAAAGAAACGAATGCAGAAGCTTCAAGATTTGGCCACGACTATGTTGTAGCTTTGGAATCCAATGGATACCCCTGCAGAAGAGAAACAGATGTTCCAGAATGTCACCTGCAACATTGCAGCTTCAGAGCACGAAATATGTTCTCCCAATGCCCTGTCGCGAGGGAGGATGACACCCGACGTTAAAAGAAAAATCAAACGCATGGATAACACAAAGAAAATACCCCACTTGTCAAACAATTAGTAACGGTTTCAAGGAGATGGCAGATGTGCCTGGCAGTCGCAGAGTTCCAGAAACTAAACTGTTTCGTATCCCTCTAAACAGAAAGAGTTTTATTTTAGATTAAAAAAGACTGAGGGAAGGAACAGAGGAGGGGGCACGAGTGCAGCGCTAGGAAAAAACCTCTTGTGAACAGGGGTTCTTGGGTATGCTGAGTTATTTTGTAAACCAAGATTGGAGAAATAAAGATGATTCTTTACTTGTGACTGTGAGATTCATCACGGTCGATTTCTTTCAGTATGTTCTTCTTCTTTTCAGCTGTGTTAAATCTGTTTTGACTTCATTTATATGTTCCTTACCCGCAGTTGATATTGTCATTATCATATTGTTTATTTCTTCCTTATTCCATCACAACTGTATTACAATTTCGTTTTCTTCTAACTCATGTGCTTCGTTATACTTTAGTACGACCACTACCATAGCGAATGAATTTTGGTTTTCTGTAATGGTTTACTGTTTTTCCTCTGCACCAGCTATCAGCGGGTGTAAGACCAGTCTACACTTCCAGAATTCTGCATATATTCTTTGTTACATCGGCCTTTCCTTTCCTTTTTCTGCTACCGCATCTTGATTATCAAATCGTTGAAAGATAGACTTACTTTGCCTCACTTTCCGCAAGTTATATGATCGCTTCTATTATCTCCTTTTCTCGGTTTTCATTTGATTCCATGCCCAATGGACCATTTCCCTGGTTTAACCCCCAAACCTCAAAAAATCCAAGACCATCATTTACCCATAAATCTGCCCACCATTTCACACTTACAAAAATAATATTGTGACATTGTTCGAGAGATCCCTCTCGCGTTGGGGGAGGGCAGCTTCCAATCCAAAGTGTTTCGAGGTTGCCTCGGGATTGATTTGCTGCAACCCAAATTCAGTTCCGAGTGTCAACATTTTGGCGTCGTTGCCGGGGATTTCGAAGTTCATATCTATCCCTAGGAGAACGACATTTTCATAGTCCTAAGGCCTGGTTGAGCAGCTGGTCATAGGAAAATATTGGTTGCACATGCTCTTGCGACTCCATTAAAAGTTTTCAATGGTGATTTCACTGGCGGGAGAACTCAGAATTACAACTTTCACGTTAAGGTCGCCCAATGGATGAAGGCACCTGGTCTATTGTTCTTGGCACTTTACGGGAAAGTACCATCCGTAGATGGAGCTTATTTTGTAACAGATATTGAAAATTTCTGATTTAACTCAGGTACTTTTGCCCAAATCGTCTCCAAGATAAATCTTTGCATTATGAGCAAGATCCTTCTGCAGATTGGCAGGCATGATGGCTGTTGAAAAGGTCTAGATCCTCCGAAAAATTCCTGTTCGAGTTATCGTCGAACGAAGACACAACGGTTATAAAGGATTTATCTGCAACACTGTTCGCCTGATCAGGGAATTCAACATGATTCGATTTGCTCTTCCTCCGAAGCAGCCACGAGTAGATCCTAGATCTTGGTTTATGAGGTAACGTGGAAGATTAGTCTCCGCACCCGACTTGTGAGAGAATTCTGAGAATGTTGAACTGTGATGAAAAATTGAAAGGCTACAGTTCTTAATGTGAAGAACCTCTGCAAAATTATCATTAACTGCTTCAATACAAATGAGTTCCATGGCCTTACAAGAAGGAAAAGTGTCTGACACCAACTTGATAACCTTTGAAAACAACAGCATACATGATACAGTACAGAAAACCATACAAAATATTAAGAATTCTAAAAGGGAATTTGTTGGTAAAAGTAGTTCAGTAAACAATCTCGACGTTGAAGGTGCACTCAAAAATCATGGAAGAAAAGGCAACCGGAATATGGTGGGTGATACCAGGGACAGAAACAACAATAACAATGTTGTCTTGCAAGCTCAAAGGCCCTTGGAATCGAGAAGGAAGGCCAAAAACCCAAAGTACTTTCGTAGAAGAAAACTTGTTGCTGGAAAGAACAAAACAACATCTCCAAGTTCATTTGAAATGTACCACGGATTTACTCATGAAAACATCCTGCAGCTCTGAATTCCTTCCATGAGTTTACACTGTCGGCAGATGAAGATGAATTTTCAATGAGTAATTCTGCCGAGAATACTTGCAAAAAAGAAAGCTTTGAGCTTGTTATAGAAGACAATGGGACTTATACTATAAACCCTTACAGTGAACCTTATGATCATCAAATTTTAAGGGAGGAAAAGCTAAAAAACGACATCGAGTTACAAAGAAATGGTGAGGAATTTGGGGGTTGCCTAACGATTTCAAGAAATGGATGCACACTTCCTTGGTCCTGGTCTGGAAGGCGAACTGGTAGAGGTAAGAAATTGAAGGGCATCAAAGGGAAGAGGTTTTCATATAGTGTACCGATTGCCAATAGGAGAAAAGCACTCTCTGATTCTGCTAGTGCTCTGCACTATCAAGATCCTATTCAATTTGAATATGTTACAGATTTTTCTTCCTCGGATTGCTACTATTCAAAAGATGAAACCTCATTGATCAGATCCCCCACCCGAATGTTTTCACTTTGGATTCATCTCTGGATGATTATTGTGGTTCTCCCCATGCAAATAATAGACGTTTCAGTGAGCTGGATCTCCATCCTCTGACCAAAACTCATCACAGGACCAGAAAATCAGGGACCAATGAATGTGAGACGGAGGAGGAATCCATATAGATAAGGACTAATGAAAACATGTTAGTGAATAGAAGCTTGAATCAAAAGTACAGTCCCAAGTCCTTCAAGGAACTGGTTGGGCAAAGCATTATTACTCAAGCTCTCTCCAATGCAATTAAGAAGGGTAAAATTGCACCCTTTTATCTTTTTCATGGACCCAGGGGTACAGGGAAGACATATGTTGCAAGGATATTTGGTTTTTCTTTGAATTTCATAGCTAATTGCAAAGCAAAGCCCTGTGGGAATTGCAACGGGTGCTTAAAAAGCCCAAATATTACAGAAATGGATGCCACAAAAAGCTGCGTTGGTATTGAAAGCATGAAAATTCTCCTCCAAAGTATTGCATATTCTGAGTCAGTTACTCGTTACAGGGTATTCATAGTAGATGAATGCCAAATATTGACACCAGAAGCCTGAGCTGTATTGTTGAATGGTATTGAAGACGGGTCTGGTTCTGTGGTATTTATTATGATAACAACAAATTCCACAAAACTGCCAAGAATTGCACTATCTAGATGCCAAAAGTTCTATTTCCCCAAGCTCAGAGACGCAGATATCTGTATGAAGCTTGAGAAGGTTGCAGCTGCAGAGAATATTGACATCGAGGAGGATGCCTTGCACTTAATCACAGCAAAGGAAGATGGATCCTTAAGGGATGCTGAGATCACCTTGGACCAGTTGAGTCTTTTTGGAACAAAAGTTACAATGACAGTAATACGAAGATTGGATACATGTTTAAATCATCTCGTTGGGTCAAATTGCGCTATCATACTTGCAGATCGCCAGATCGAAGCTTATATGAGCACGCGAAACCCCATAGAAGTCCATTCTTGGAGGACATAATTCGCGCTCTCTCAGCTTTTTTCATTTCTACGAGACATGAGAGCTAGTTCTGAGACTACATAATTGTGATTTTATTAGCGATTATGCTGTGAAAGGTCCAGGCTTGATACTCCGAAGTTGTATCTATCTGGGTTGTATTTTGGGGGTCAAGGGTGTATCGATGGCAACGATCTATGAAAAGCAGCCTCAGGAAGTGTGGAGATCATCTCGGGATTTTATCTCGGTTCGTGCTAACAAGAAGAAGCTGAGTTCTAGATCATCTGGCGAGCTAAAACAATTTAGCAAGATAGGTCATGAGAAAGAAGATCAATCAAATCGAGCACGGGCTCAACTTCACCAGGCCATTGCCGATTGAGAAACAGAGCTCGCTTCCATTTATTCTGCCCTCAGATTTTTCCCTACCATGCCTAAATAGGGAGACCGACGAGCAAGGAGCTTGAAGGAGCAACTGGAAGCTATATCTCCTTTGTTGGAATAAATGCACCAGTAGGGATCACTTACATCTCGAATTTGCCGAATCTGTTCCTCTTTTCTCTGGCGCATTTAAAATGCAGCAAATTCAGAAGATTTCAAGTGAAATTGTTGGATGTGTTGTAGAGATTAGTCCTTCCGCCATTGCAGTGGACGAAAATGATCTATCTCTTAGGAATTTTAAAGAAAACCAGAAGCAACTTCAATTGCTACAAAAGGAAAAGAGCGAGCGTCTCTACAAACTCATCGACTTTGTCAACACAATCCATGAATTATGCTCTGTCCTCGGCTTGGATTTTCTACGCACAGTAACAAATGTGCATCCAAGTTTGGATGATTCTGAACAATCAAAGAGCATTGGTAATGATACTGTAAATAGAATGGATGCGACGATTGAAACATTGTGGGAAGAGAAAAAGAAACAAATGCAGAAGCTTCAAGATTTGGCCACGACTATGCTGGAGCTTTGGAATCCAATGGATACCCCTGCAGAAGAGAAATAGATGTTCCAGAATGTCACCCGCAACATTGCAGCTTCAGAGCACGAAATATGTTCTCCCAATGCCCTGTCGCGAGGCAGGATGACACCCGGCGTTAAAAGAAAAATCAAATGCATGGATAACACAAAGAAAATACCCCACTTGTCAAACAATTAGTAACGGTTTCAAGGAACTGGCAGATGCGCCTGGCAGTCGCAGAGTTCCAGAAACTAAACCATTTCATATCCCTCTAAATGGAAAGAGTTTTATTTTAGATTAAAAAAGACTGAGGGAAGGAACAGAGGAGGGGGTGCGAGTGTAGCGCTGGGGAAAAACCTCTTGTGAAGAGGGGTTCTTGGGTATGCTGAGTTATTTTGTAAACCAAGATTGGAGAAATAAAGATGATTTTTTACCTGTGATTGTGAGATTCATCACGGTTGATTTCTTTTAGTATGTTCTTCTTCTTTTCAGCTGTGTTAAATCTGTTTGGACTTCATTTATATGTTCCTTACCCGCAATTGATATTGTCATTATCATATTGTTTATTTCTTCCTTATTCTGTCACGACTGTATTACAATTTTGTTTTCTTTTAACTGATGTGCTTCGTTATACTTTAGTACGACCACTACTATAGCGAATGAATTTCAATTTTCTATAATGGTTTACATGTCTTTCCTCTGCACCAGCTATCAGCGGGTGTAAGACCAGTCTACACTTCCAGAATTCTGCATATATTCTTTGTTACATTGGCCTTTCCTTTCCTTTTTCTGCTACCGCATCTTGATTATCAAATCGTTGAAAGATAGACTTACTTTGCCTCACTTTCCGCAAGTTATATGATCGCTTCTATTATCTCCTTTCCTCGGTTTTCATTTGACTCCATGCCCAATGAACCATTTCCCTGGTTTAACCCCCAAACCTCAAAAAATCCAAGACCATCATTTACCCATAAATATGCCCACCATTTCACGCTTACAAAAATAATATTGTGACATTGTTTGAGAGATCCCTCTCAGGTTGGGGGAGGGTAGTTTCCAATCCAAAGTGGTTCAAGGTTGCCTCGGGATTGATTTGCTGCAACCCAAATTCAGTTTCGAGTGTCAACAGGGGCAGTCAACCCAGCTAATACTAGACTCATCACATTTGATCTAGATAGCGGAGAACCTCGTCTCTCTACTCTGGTATCTTTTCAAATACTAGTCGAGATTCGAAACATCACGATTCATTGGTGTATCATTGATGAAGGTGCATCCACATACATCATGTCCAAAACTGTATGGAAGAAACTTGGCTCGCATGAGCTTATATCATCCACCATCACATTAAGAGCCTATGATGGTCGACCATCCTCCCCTAAAGGGTTATTTCAAAATGTCAACGTCGAACTCGGGGGAAAAACCATACTCATCGACATTGAGGTTATCAATGCCCTACTCGATTACAATATCTTGTTTGGACGTAGCTACATGTACGCTATTAAGGCATTGGATTCTTTTGTGTTTCAAACGATCATGTTACCCCACAATGGGAAAATCATCACCATCGACCAAATCACACATTATGAGCCTAACCATTCCACCAACATCAATAACATCTTACCTCTTGTCTGCACCATCTCAGATGTCTATTCACTCATTGACATGGGCCCCATAATTTTCAAGGACCCATCCTTGTTGGGGGCATACCATGGAGCACCACCTCTCATACACCCTTCAACACAAGTGTGTGTCTCATCTTCTAATGGAACTGACACCGGAGACACCATTCCTCCCATTGAATCCCCTCCACACCTCAACGTCCCATTAGTTGAAGAAATTTTACCTCAGGGATTCCCTCAGAACCCTACTACACCTCTTATCCCCAATTTCCCCCTCCCTCAAGGGAAAATCCTGGTTTGGGAGACAATTCCCCAAGCCATAACTCAAATTCCCTTCTTCTACCCCCCACCAAGAGTACAAGATTTTCAGTTAGCCACAATGCTTACCCTTCCCAACATGGTACTCGCCATCCTTGTATGGTATATACACCCACCCGCGATGGCTCCTCAACGATCTCTCCCTCCTCAGATGGAGGGAATCCCTATGCAGATTCCAGTACTAACTCTAACCATGCCACCCTCACCCCCAACTGACAGCACCACTGCCACAGCTGGGGGTAGACGGAAGAAGAAAGAGCCCACCACTCCACTTCCTCTCTGAGTTCAACCTCCTTGTGCACTCTGTGAAAGAGAGGGACACGCCACTAATAGATTTCCTTCTCTTCCTGAATTATGCAATCTGATTCAACTCCCTAGAACAACCACATCGCTCGCTGCTTCACCAAGCACATCTAGTACTACTACAACATCCCCCACTACAAGAAGTAAAGGGTTGAAAACCAAATTCGCTTGTGCCATATGTTCAAAATATGTCCACTACACTCATCATTGCCTAGCTCTACCTCAAGTTTCCAGACACTAATGAAAATACACCAAACCTTTCAGCAACATCCCTCTCCACCACCACTTTTGGGTACCCATGTCACCGGCATCCATTATGTCTCCACCTCAGTCCCCAAATGGATGAGGTGCCCTTGCGCTCTATGTAACTCACTTGCTCACTTCACATACCAATGTCCTTTGATTGTTGAATGCACGTGTCATCAATTAACCCTTATTCAGACCCATTCGACAACCTTACCTGATGTAATGAAAGTTACTCCCCCTCTCTCTTCTCTAGATATTGTCCATATCTCCTCCCCCAAACTTGAGTCACTTCCCACCCCTCCATGGTTCATGGATAGATTGTCTGAGGATATTCCCCCAAATCCTCCCAATTCTCTAGTTCATTTCCCACAGGAAATCTTACCCCCTACCACAGTTTACCCCCCACGGTGTCTGTGCATTTGGTTTATGTCAAGCGAGCCATCGCAACATGGTTGCAATATCCCCTCTATGTCTTCGCCACTTGAGGACAACCAAATTGTGACAACCACCTATGTCACCTCCACGGATCCCCTAAATTTCTGCATTTTTCACTGCGACGAAGATATCCTGGAGGAAATCAATACACCCGATTTCCCATGGAATGTGCTCCATCACAAAGAACTTTTTCTCTCACAGGAAGCCTTTGAACTTCTTAGAAAAGCCTCCATATGTGCAATTGAAACCAAGGATTTTATTTCGTCAGGGCATATAGACTAGTTCAACAACCCTATCCTTACCTCAGATGCTTTTGAGGAAGGCAACATGGCCAATATATCCCCCACCGTCAAAATCGAAATTTCCATCAAACTAGGAATCATAGAATAAATCACCACTGGCGTTGCACGCTCCTCTGAGGAACTCATCGCTTACAAATCTCTCTTTCAGGAATACTGGGATATTTTCACATGGCCATATATGAAGATACCCATCCTCGATCCTTCTATCGTCGAACATCACATTGACACATGGCCAGATGTCACCCCAGACCGTAAAAAACAGTGTCCACTTCACCCATCCAAAGTTGCGGCTATCAAAGTTGAAATTGACAAGTTACGTGTCATTGGGTTCATTTATCCCATTGCGTATACCTCATGGGTTTCCAACCCTGTCCTCGTTAACAAAAAACAGGGCACTATTTGCGTCTACACCGACTTTCGCAATCTCAACCATGATTGTCCCAAAGACAACTTCCCAACCCCTTTCATAGACTAAATTATCGATGATTGTGCTAGCCACGAGGCCTTGTCCTTCATGGATGGGTTCTCCTACTACAATCAAATTCAAATCCATCCAGCAGATCAGTATAAAATCACGTTTACTATCCCATGGGGTACTTTTTCTTATCGTGTCATGCCTTTTGGACTAAAAAATACAGGTGCTACTTTTCAATGGTCCATTACTTATGTTTTCCATGATCTTACTCACATCATCCTCTCTTACTTGGACAACCTCACTGCTTGATCCAAGAAATGAACTCAACATTTAGACGACTTACGAGTTGTCTTTCAAATATGTTGCCAGTACAATATCCTCTTGAACCCCCTAAAGTGTGTATTTTGTGTCACTGTTAGACGCCTTCTTGGGTTCGTAGTCTACCAAAACGACATCACAGTGGACCCCCTCAAGGTCCAAGTTATCACTGAAATTCCACCTCCTAGGAGTTTGCACCAACTGCAAAACCTACAAGGAAAATCCAACTTTTTACGTCGCTTTGTCCTAGATTATGTCACTCGCCACACAGTTTCCTCTGCTTACTGTGTCATGATATCCCATTTCAATGGGATGAAGATGCTCAAACCTCTTTTGATTATTTAAAAGAGGCCCTATCCAATACCCATTTTATTAGTCCTCTAGACTATGATTGCGACTACATCCTCTACTTATCTGCCTCAGTCATCTCAGTAGCAGGAGTCCTCATTCAATTAGGGGATGATGGGCGGGAAAATGTCATTTACTACATCAACAATAATCTTTCAGGACCACCCCTGAAATACAATCATGATGAGAAACTAGCCCTCACAGTTGTCCTTGCAATTAAAAAAATGTGTCACTATATCCTACTTCGCACTACTAAAGTCGTAGCAGATTCTAACCCCATGTAGTACTTGCTTAGTCGACGACAAATTAATGGTAAATTTTCCCGATGGATTGTCATCCTCTATGAATACGACCTATATTTCTAAACTCCCAAAAGCAAGAAAGCACTTTTTCTCGCTGAACTCATTACGATGTTTCCCTCAGACGCTCAAGGTTCACTCGTCAATACAATTTTTTTTTACGAACACCTCTTTTTCATCCCCTCGGATGACCCCTGGTATGGCGACCTTCTCGTCTACCTTCAGACACAGAAGTTTGGGTCTCATATATCTCGAGATGATCGTCGATGCATTCTCCATCATGCCCCTTGGTACCTCTTCATCGGTGACATCTTGTACTGACGTGGGGTCGACACCATACTCCATCGATGTCTAACCATCAATGAAGCAGACATAGTCTTGAATGATTTCCATAACAACGCTTACAGTGGACACCTCTCAGGTATGTCCACTGCCCAAAAAATCATTCGAGCATGATACTTCTGGCCCACATTGTTTAATGACTACATCCATGCTATCAAGCGATGCGACAAATGCCAGTTCTATGCAAACAAAGTACGAGCGCCACCCGCTCTTCTACATCTAGTCATCACTGTCGGCCCCTTCTACAAATGGGGCATAGACTTCATGAATTTGAATCCCCCATCTAGTAATGGACACAAGTACATTGTCATGGTAGTATATTAATTTACCAAATGGGCCGAAGCCATGACTACCTTCAACAATACCGCTGACACAACAATGCGTTTTTTCTTCAACCACATAATTACCCGTTTCAAAATTCCACTACAGTTAGTATCTGATCACAGTAAACACTTTGATAATGAGATCTTCACATAACTCTCCTCGAAGTTAGGCTTCTCCCATGATTTTTCCTCCCCATACTATCCTCATTCCAATGAACAGGTCGAGGCTATTAACAAAGTCCTCAAAACGATGCTACAACATACCATCAACAAACATAAGACCAACTGGCATCATATGTTGTTTTCAACATTATGGGCTTATCTCACGGCAGTCAAAACTGCCACCATTTTTACACTTTTTCATCTTGTCCATGGGATCGAAGCCACCCTCCCCATCGAGTGTGAAATTCCTACGTTACGCACTGCCATCAAGCTATTACCCGAAACTTCCCCAATAGAGAAACACTTGTTGACCTTGGAGTCACTGGATGAAGATCGTCGATCTTCATTACAGAACAATGAGGTAGCTAAAAAATGGTCCAAAGTCACCTTTGACTGCCATGTCAATCTTCGTTCACTTAACGAAGGATATCTCATCCTAGCCTACGATATCGCCCACGATACTCTAGGTCATGGGAAATTTGAATCATTATGTCATGAACCCTACATTGTCCAACACTACCTCACTAAAGGTGCATACATCCTGGCCTCTCCAAAAGCCTATCCTCTCAAAGAACCCATCAATGGGTTATACTTAAATAAGTTTTACACCTGAGCATAGTCATTCTACCCTAGGATTTTCTTTGTACACATTTGTAGAGATTTTAGTCTTCTTTTTTTTCTCCTCCACTCCCCATGTCTCATCCACCATCCTTGTTATTGACAGATACATCATCCATCGACATACCGAATCGGTTACACTGACGGTGCTAGCCACTCAACACTGAATATCGCTTCAGCCGCTTGGGCCCTCTACACCCCCTCACATGAACTTCTCCACTCCAGCGACATATGTTTGGGCTCAGCCACCAAAAACCAAGAAGAATACACAATCATCATTGGTATCCTCACCAAGTCCACTCATCACCACATTCTTCACCTTAGCATGTTGTTAGATTCCCATGTTGCCATCCTACAAATCAACAATGTATACATTGTCAGTGATCCTTGCCTCTTTCGCAAATACTTGCAAGTTACACTCTTATCTCAAAACTTTGATTCAATTACATTTACACATATTCCACAAAAATTTAATCAAATAGCAGATAACATGGATAACCTAGTATTAGATTGGCATTTATCACATCAAGACATCATTACATATACCTAAGTCATCAAACATCAATCATGACATATAGATTAGACATCATAAACCATCACAAATATACATACATGTAAACATCACAAAGATCCAAAAGATGTGTAGCCATATATATATATATATATCGGTCAAAGTATCATAAATTTTTTCAAAAGTACAAAATATACATCGCACATAGGCCAATGAGTCCCCTCACCCCTATAGGTACAAAATGGGTACCCCCTACCCTATACAAAATGGGTATCAACTACCCTGTACAAAATGGGCTTGCAAGCCTATATAAATACAAAAAGAAAAATCGGCACTCATGGTGCCCCCAGAGCTCCCCCACTAGGTCCTCTGTCAGCAGGAGGTGCCCCACTAGCTGGGGGTCCTCCAGGTTCAGAGGGCAGTCGACCAGTCATTGCTTCCCCCGCTACAGCAGCCTAGTAGATCAGGGTCTGCCACTCTACCGGAACACCCACACATTGCTCCAAGACCCTCTCGTCCTAGATGTGGGCCCACATGCCCTCTGGCACTCCCTGCAACACATCCTCAAACGGATGACAAAGATCCTCCATCCCCCCACCGACCTCTACCTGCGGTGCATGTGATGGCCCCTCACCTAGATCATCTAACCCGCGTCTCTTGCCAGCCCTTGGCTCATCCGATGGCCTCACACCAACATCATCCCTCCGGTGCCGCTCTCCTACCCATGATGGTCGCACTGGCCCCTAGTGAGCCGAATCTCCAACCATCTCTGCCTCTTGGCCTCGAGGACCCACATCTGCACAACACAAAAACTAAAGATAGAGTTAGCAGCCATATATATATATAAGCATATGCTACACTATCAAAATCACAAAAAATAAATGCACAAACATACCTCTCTGGTCCCATACCTCTCTAGGAGGAAACTCCATGTCTGGGTCGTGCCAGAAATCCATATCACCGTATGGGTATCAAAGTATAACCTGTGGCATGTGATGCCACACATATGCCACCATGGCCATAAATTAGGGGCAACCCTCTCTAGAAACCAAGACAACATGATAGATCCAAATAAAAAATCACCGGAGTTGGTGGTCCGACACCGATGAATCTGCCCCNCCCCATTTAAGACTCTCTCTACAATCCTCAGTTGACCACTAGTGATCCACTGAGTAGCCAAGGATCCATAGATCCACACAACCATGGTCGTGATGCACTGATGCAAGAGATCGTCCATCGCCTCAATACGGATAACCGAACCCGACATTGGGTTTGGCCCTGAGAAGTAGCTTCGTGCCAAGTCTATCAGTCTCACATCCCCCGATAGCTGGGGGTCAGCAGGCAAGGCCATTCCTCAGAAGGGGAGACACATCATAAAATATACATTCTCAACAACTGAGAGTGTTAGTTTCTACCCCCTCACAGTGAAGCAGTGCAGATAAGTGCTCCACATCAATTTCAAATACTGAAGAAGGTACTCATGTGACCGTCTTAGTGGGCAATCGAAGAACTTGAGCATCCCACAGGCTGTCAAGTGTCTCTAAACGCCAGGCTCCTCTTTCACCGCCTCTCGGAGGTGCTCCCAGTATCACTCCCTCCAGTGGACTTGCATGATGACTATCCTATCACACATTGATCACCTACATCCACATAGAAACACTTGGTCAGCACTCATCATTCATAAAAAAATATCAAAAAATTCAAACTTTCAAAACCCCTTAGCTTCGCCTCTAGTGTGTGGATTTCACCCCCATATGTGCACACATATGTGCGTCTGTTCTTTGCACAGTTGTGCATTAATGCACAATTATCATAGAAACAGTTGTGCATCAATGCACAACTGTCACACCCACAGGTGCGCACACATGCACACCTATTCTCTACACAGGTGTGAACTGATGTGTAGTTGTATGAGAAAGAGTTGTGCACAATGCACATCTGTAATGATAACAGACGTGCATCTCATGTGCGCTTATTTTTCCCTCTCAAGCACCCCTATGCGCGATTGTGTCCAGCACAACCACACATTATGCGTGGTAGATGGAATTATAGCTGCACATTTGGGCGCGGGTATCCTTCCTTCTCCTGTGCATCCATGGGCCCACACCTAAACCTACCCTAGTATGACCATCCGTACAACCCCTACCCAAAAAATTAGCAAATACATACTGTGAAGGAAGATGGGACCACTAACCTGACCCTCGCAACTCTTGGATCGGTCGGCTCGAGCTCCCATAATCTTCGAAACTCCTCCAAATACTCTCGTCAATTCACTATAGAAGTGGGTACAAATGAGGTGGCATTGTGGGCCCAACAACCATATATATTCCCTTTTTCCAAACTTCCACACTCAGTTACAGGAGCCCAAAGTCTTAGTTTCCCGATCCGTCTTCAGCCACAGGATCAGGGTCCCTCCATCTACACAATCACATTCCTTAGGTCAACATCCACACTCATTTCCCAGTGAGAATTTTTCTCACATCACGTCCAGGTATGCATACTCATGTTCAAAATTATCAAATAAATGTTATATGTTCTTTATCATCAGATAGTGTTCACGTTGGGTATTCATTTTTAATGTGTGAAGGTACTTGGTCATCACAACCAGTGCATCCCCTTCAGGTATATGTTCGCCACTAGCATGTAATCATTCCCTTTGAATATCAATTGCATCCCGCAATCACACCCTACGACATTCACCTTTAGGGCCCCTACATCCAGCTTTGCACTACCGTCATCTCTGTTGCATTTTGGTACTGTCACTTAGTAGAACTCTCCCCCACATGAGTTGTCCCAATCATTGTTCCCCTTGGTACTTTGACACTCATGCTTCTTTCACCTCCTAGGGATGGGAGTCTTGATAGTCTTATGCACTTATGAGAATAAGCCACATACTTCTTCTCATCATGTTGCTAACTTTCCCAATGGACTCCCAATTTCTCTCATCATGGTTCTATCTGATTGCACCTGCACAGTATCATTAACCATCCATTTCATCCACAATCAGTTTGCCCATCTGCGGATTTTCCTCCATTCATTTCCATCATATAGAAACCCACCCATGGGGCCCCCACCCTCCACCAGTTCTCCTTGCAACTTGTTCCCTCCTAGGCCAAGCCATATTTCACTGGGGAACCGATTTTTGTATCTGTACAGTCATCCCAAATTATTCTTTATTTATTTGGTAATTGTAAAAAGCCTTTGTTTCTAGCATTTACTTAGATTTTTGTCATCACCCTTGATGACCTTCTTTTCCCGACAATCCAACCCATGTCGCCCTTGGTTGGTGCCTCCACTCTAATTGTGACATCATTCATAAACCTTGAGTATCTCAAACTCCATGTACCCATGATCTCGGAGTTTGTCCACTTTGTCGCGCCTCTGACACAATTTAACCCCATGTCTAGTCGTCCCCCTGACACTAGATACAGTTTTACGGTTGCTGCCAATCACCCTTAAAACATACCCCCAACCAAGGGAAGTCTTGAGTCTCACCGCATATTGACTTTGCTCATATTCCCTATCAGTTCCTGATCGTATCCCTGTGGGTTTCATGAAGCCGTTTTCTTCTTGGAGTCACATCTCCCTTTTTTTTGACATAAACACAGTTTCCAGGAGGGCGATAGTATCTTGACTCTCATTACCTTTACAATGGGGATTCTCGGATGACACGGAGAGAACCATCATTGCTCTCTGATTCCATTGACCCCCATAACATTCGACTTCAACAAAATCCCATGTTATGGTGGGTCTTACTCTACGACTATTGTAGTTGTTTTAAACCAACCGAAGACCTTTGAATTTGTTAGGCCATCAATGCCTACGAGTCATCGACACTTCTTACAGGCGTCCTTGCCTCTTTTCAAAGTATGTTCACCATCATAATTGTCATATGTTGTTATCAAACCGCCCCAAAGGGTGTTGCGGTTATTTACATCAACATACAACTTTAGTTATTGTCTTACATTTTGAGTTACATGACACGAGCATGGGGCATGCCCACCTCGTTTGTATGCAAATTTTATTTTTTCTCCCTAGAGAAAGATTTGGGTCCCACAATTTCCCCTCTCCCTCTGACGGATTTCTCTTACAGTTCCTCTCAACACTCTTCATTACAATGGCACTCTCAGTAAAAGAAACATTGATGCATTTCGGCTATATGTATGCTCTTAACCTCACACATCAGGGGGCATATGTTATCACTTCAATTTCATTCGCAACATTGCACGCAAATGGTTACAGAAATATAGCAATGTCAAACAACTATTAGTTCACTTGCAATACCAAAATGCATTTCCAAGAGGCAAAAACGATACAATTGGGAAAAAATTGGTATGCACTAACTCACTAAAGGAGGCACGCGCACAGTGCGTGAGCCAAAGGATCCCGTAGAGCACACAATGTGTCATATGCATGACTGTGTACGAGAAACGCCACACACTCCTGCGAACGACACATTTATGGTTCTTGTCGACCCCTCACCCAGTTATGGACCAACTCCCAACTTGATTTGATCTTCAGATCTGAGCTAAATCCGAATGGGGGGTTGGTCAAGGAACAAAGGGTGCCCTAAAGGGGCCCTTGTTCACACTAAGAACTAGTTGAATATTGACTTGAAGAAATGCTATAAATGGAGGCCATGGGTGCACTAAGAAGTTAATATTTTCATAGTATTGTTATGCTGCCTCAATCCTCCCTTGAAAATCCTCTTTTCTCCTTGGAGCATTCTAGCAAAATTCCAATAGGCCATTCCACTCACCTCTTGAGGGAATAGGCATTGATTTCTTCATCATTTTCTTTCTTTTCTACTATTGTAATAAGAGCTCTCCATTAGGGAACTCAAGAGCCCTTCCAAGGAGGAAAAGGGGACTCATAAGTCCTCATTCCTCTACAGTGTTTTTACAACTAATATAATTATCCATTGATGGCATAATCTTGGTCATTGGTTTATTGTTTATGGTTCTAAAAGATTCTTATGCATTCTAGTTTTATTTCCTTAGTTGTTTTTAGTTTGTTTACTTGTTGATTTCATGTTCTTGGCTTTTTTAACTCATGCACTAACCTCTGTCTTGTCTAGAAGACCCAACTAGGCATGCAAGTGCCCTTGTTTTTCTCACCCAAATGACTAAACAGAAACAACACTAAGGACAAATGCATTTAAATTTCAAGGCTTTTTAACCGACTATATATTTTTCAAAAATTCTAAGAGAGCTATTTTGGGATCAGTTTTGACTTTGCTTTGTAACTCTAAGTTTTAAGTATAAATTATTTGAGATTGATTTATCATTATATTTATTTGAGCTTCCCATGTGTCTACTCTATTAAAGTTCTCTTATGTGTGCAAACCATCTTCTTTTTATTTTATGTGATCATAAATCTTTAGTTTAACTATGATGGATGTGAGGAAATTTTATCTCTCTTTTTCAAGTATATGAAGTGTGCAGTTCCTGGTCATTTCTCAGGAACTCTCTTTAAAAAAAAACATTTTCTTTCATGTTATTTTTTCTTGCAATATTTATATTTCTTTGATTACCATGACAAACTTCTGCAAATTCCTATATTCTAAAGATCTAGAGTCCTAAGAAAATCTTAAAATAAAGAGGAGTACCACCTCTATAAAAATGCAGGGGGATTTGTATCCTCGTGAGGTTGTTGTTTCGATCCTAACGGATTCAAGCGTCAATGATAATGTACCAACACATGAGACATTGAAGCACTCTCCATAATCACTAGAAGAAAAAATAGTCGAAGGACTAAATAACTCATAATCATGGTACAACTCCTAAGGAAATATATATCCTAACCTTAAGACAATGATGCAAACAAGTGCCATGTTCAAGGGTGACAACAACTGATAGCTACTACTAAAATGAATACATATTGAGACTCTCACCCCCTCTCTTTTTTTGTGTGTATTTTTCATGTTTTTATGAGCACAGAAAAGAGATAAAAGTATTATACATTGGAGAAAACAAGTGGTTCAATGGCATGCAACTATGTTATGAGCACATGGAACAGAGCTATGCAAAAACAAATGCAATAAAGATGGTGGGAAAGTGATGTCCATTCATGGCACTTTCCTCTAAGGATAAAGGTCACAAAATGGAGGTGAATTGATGCAAACAACAAGAGGTCAAGAGTTATTGAAATGACAGTAAGCAAGGTAAAGTGAACAACAACGTAGTAGTACGCACTAGGACATAAAACATAGTTACCAACTTAACGAGAACTCTACAAAGTTTTCATTTTTGGGGGGAGTCCAATTTCTTACCTTGTTTTTAAAAATGGTGCTACCGGTAGCACCCCCTCTCCCTTTTTAGGTGGTTTTTCGATATTTTAAATTTTTTGATCCACAATGTTTCCACCTTTTTTTTCAAATGCTTATTTTTCATCTATTTTCAAAATTTTCTAATTTTGTTTTTAATCAACGATGTTTTTAGTCATTTTTTCATGCTTCTTTCAATCTTAAAAATATTTTTTACCATTTACTTTTTTGGAGTTACGATTTTTCATATAATTGTGTCTCAATTAATTTATTGTTCCATATTTGTTTTTTGTTTGCTAGTTTCTCAGTGACTTGCAGGACTAGCCTGTGGCTGAGAAACTGTGACTCAGGGGTATCTAAGCCGTCAAAATCACACGAGGATCGCACCTGGCCTGAGCCACACCAACCCTTAACATGGTTGGATTTTTTGTCCCCACAAGTTTCGAACCGGTGACTTTAACATCACAGAGTGCCTTAACAACACACTTTGTCATCGATTGTCCTACACCTTAGGGTTTATTGTTCCATACATTTAAAATATAGTGGAAAACACCATTTTTAACACATTGTTTACCTTTACTTCAATAGATAGAAAAAAAATTGTAGTTAAATACAACTACTTTTTAATATTTAGCAACAAAATATAATTCATTTTTTTTTAATTTAATAGATAGAAAAAAATTGTAGTTAAACAACACTATTTTCTAATATTTAGCAAAAAAATATAATTCAATTTTTTTTAATAAATTAAAAACTAAAAAAAAAAGAATTAAAATTGAAAAAAAATTAAAATTAAAAAGAAAATTTAGATAATAATTTTTTTTAAAGAAAATCTTAAAAAAC
>ML796291.1:14168-54465 GCA_009831015.1 Picea engelmannii | reverse complement strand
GGAGGAAAATTTTATTTTATTTTTTGTTTCTTTTTAGTTATTTTTCTTTTTCACCTTGTTTTTTAATTTTTTTTTTAATTGAATTTTGAGTATATTTTTTTAAAATTGTTCTTTTAGTCATTTAAAAAAAAAATTGGGAAGATTTTGTCCTTTCTATTTATTTATTTTTTAATGTAAATTAAAAAAAACAATTGTTTGTAAATAAATTTTCAAGTGACCATTTGGTGTCCAATTTTGGGTTGTTTATTTACATAGTGATTTGTTGTCAATGTCACAATTTCAATTAGGTCGTAAAGAGCTATTATTTTCATGTTTAGGAAAAAAAAAATGTTTTACGCAACATCACTTTTTTTTTATTTAGGTGTTGATTTTAAGGTTTTTCTGAGCTATTGTTTGAGTTTCGAAGGCCATGTTTGAAAAATGTTGTAATTTTGACCCTGTTTAAAAAAATGGTGCTACCGGTAGCACCACTTTTTGATTTGGGGGTTGATTTTCATGTTTTTATGCAAAAATATGGGTTTTAAGGGATATAGTTCTCATTTTGAGGTCATAGTTCTTGTTAAGTCAGTAACATTGTTATAAGCAATAATAAGCATATGCTACCATAAAGCAACAAAAATGAAGAGAGGCCCTTTAGGACATGGACAAAAAAATATTACGATAAAAAAAATGAGGTCTCAACATTTTAGTCATGGTGGGATAAAATGTGGGTTTTCGTGCCTACGAATAATCGCAGCATGGGTGCCAAACAATAAAGAGAATGCTAACTAGGGAATCCCATGAAGAGTAGACACTATTGCACAAGTTATGATGTGAAACAAAGAGAAGGGATAATGTCACAACCTAGTGGGGTTGAACTTGAGGCATAATGTCGGAAAAAGTGAGATTCAATACTGTAAAATCGGGATGCGGGGAAAAACCTATCACTATATGCTAGTTTAGAACACATACCTCACGGTTCAATGACAATCGCCATAGAAAAGTACTCAAGAAACTGTATCCAAAGTATTGTATACATTATTAAGAACACTATCCCAGAACCTAATAAATATAATATAAACCTCCAATAACAACTCATATTCTACAATACAAAACTTTGAAAGAAAGAACCTTACAAATACAATATTGTACAAAGCACTATGCAGCATTGCTACCTACACATAGTACTTCTTGAGGTAGAGCCCATTTCTAGGATCAAGCCAAGGATTCCTATTATAATCGATGAACTCAGGGACCATTGTTGACATCATATGGAACACCATGTTAGGGCCACACCGCATAGGTTCGAATTTCCACATTCCTAACATATCATGATTCTAGTCATGAACTAGAACCAAGTCATTAGTAGGAACAACTTAAAGACAAAGATGCTTGGAAATCTCATGATCTATCACAACTCCTTGATGATGTGCATAAAGATATAGTAAAGGTAAAAGACACGTGTTTTCAGTAAGGTTTGCAATGGATAATTCAGGGGAAAGTTAGAAAAAAATACAAAAAAAATAGACTCAATCTATTTTAGGCTTAGCATTTCACTGGAAGACCTAGAAAATACCCCCAATCCTAAAACAAGACTATTCACGTCAACATATAATTGTTTCGATTTGGGATGAAAACATGATCATTGATGTATTTCTTCCCATGGTTTATCGATCATAGCCATAGCTTCAAGGATGGCCTCATCTTAAGGCATATTTGGAACCAAAAAGCCACATCAACTGGGAGGGTTGACAACCCAAATGGGAAAAGTGTACTAATCATATTCCACATCTTGTTGGATATTCTAATCAGCATCAACTGATGCTAAATGGACCATCTGAGAATCAATCTCTATCACACTCAATGACATACTCACTATGATTTATTCTACTCCCAAAGGATGAGGTACTACCCAATGATACCGTTGAATCACTAACACATCAAACAAAACCAATCTAGAAGTTGAGGGGATACCCTATGATTCAATAACATTAGAAGAGATCATACAGATGGGGGATATTTTGGAAGAATTGAATGGTGGAGGAAAGGAAAAGGTACCCATCAACAATGAATCCTTGAACATGCCAACACCAACAATTTCGTAGACACTTGTGGAACCACTAATGAACACGATGTTTGTACCAATGCTAGTCCTAGAATCTAGCATACAATAGGCCAATTGATCAATTTTAACCACCTTTCCTTCATGAGGAAAGAAAAGGACCCTAAAGACCAAAGAGACAATGTTTGTCATTGCATAGAATCAACTACACCCTAACAAAATATTGTAGTCTAGCAAGGCATCAACTACTTCAATGTCAATCAAAACATTCTTTCCACCTAACTCAGCAAGAAATGTGACAATACTTTAATCATGGTATTCAATTGAATGAACTCTAGAGAACCTAAGGCTCTCCAACATGACAGAGACATGATGCAAGTAGAGGCTCCATCAACAATAGTCCTGACTCACATTAGTCCCACACAACGTCACTTGAATTTTGAAAATTTATTTGGTGTTTGATGCCAAAAGTAATTAAGTGAGTATCGACCAAGGGATAAACTCTTCTTATTGCAAACAACAATGATTTTCATTGCATAGGGTATGTTTGCAATACTTTGAGGGCATACATGACACATGCTGCATGGGTTAAATTTTCTACAATACTATAATTATGGGTAGCGCGTACATTAGGATTGTTTTTTGACCTTCATAGAACACCCATAGGTGGGAAAATCGTTGTATCAAATATTGGTTTCTCTAACTGTAGAGAGCCACCGAGATGAGATGAATATTGATCCTTATCTAAAGGACCACTCTCAAAAGTCTCATAATTATGAGCTCTAGTATGGAAGTGAACTGTTATATTACACATGTAAACATTTTCATTTGAGGTATTTCCCCCTTGCTAGGTATTTTCCTACGTGCCCCCTTGTGGAGATGTAGGGTTAGTTTTGTTGTTTCCATGGTGGAAAATGATTCGTTAGAACAATAAGTCATTGTGGAGCTCCTTGTGAAGCTAAATATCGTTGAATGACTTCCATCTGAGGACATTGATGAGTGAGATGGTCTTCATTGAAAATATTGCAAGGAAACTTCAATTTCTTCTTCTCCTTTGTGCCCCCCATAGTATCATTTATATTAAGGGCAGTCCCTTGCCTAAGGTTAGAATTATTCTTTTTGTTTTTCTCCTTACCCCTAGGTTGTTGAACATTCTTAATATTTGTGGATTGTACCGAATGAACATTAGAGGTCTAAGCAGAGATTGTGGCATTTTGTGATATTGGCACAATAGTGGGTGGATTCACAAATATGGACATCTTAATCATTCATACAATCAACTAGAAAATAAAAGCATGGAACGTGGAACCAACCATGCCATCGCATGTGGTCTTGGAGTATGTTTGGATGAATCTATCGATGGCCTAGGAGCATGCAGAATTATATCATACAACGTGTCAGATTGAGATTCAATCAATTCTAAATGTTGAGTATGAAGAATCACCTACTCTTTGGTTACTACCCCTAACATAGATATGTCCTTGGAAATTGGTGGAAATAATGACTTAATGAAATGATCCACTAAAAACTAATCCAAAACTTTAGCTCTAATGAACCTACATTGTTTTCTCCATTCATGAATATGATCAAAGATATCTGTGGTGATATATTGATGTAAGGATGTCGACAATTTCTTTTCGGTCTCATTTATATAGGGAGTTGAAAATGTGTCAAGAATAACATTTCCAAAGATGAAAAATCACTAAATGAAGGACCAGGTAATTCAATATACTATTTAATGGAACTTCCTATCAAGGTTCTCTGTAAAATTCTCATCCTAATGCTATCATCCAACAATGAGTTCAAAGAACACTATAAGTGGTAAGTCATGATGTGCATGGAAGTATATTCTCCAATTTTCCTATCCAACTTGGGAATATTGGATGGAAACTTCTTGGGTATTGTTGGCCACATGGGTTGATGTTTGATGGGATCATTTTTAAACCTAGATAAATATGGTAGGTTCAAAGTATGTAAGAAAGGTAACTTTGTGTTGGAAAACACAGTTTGATGTACCAATGATGGACCTTGCACTCTTCATTGAATCATCGATCCCCCCACATTAGTTTCCCTAGTAACATTGTTTCCCCAACGTTGTAGAATCACTAGCAACAAGACCAAACCTAAGATTAAAACCCAAACCAAATGGAAAACTAGTGTTTGGCATTAAAAAGATTACCTATAGGAATACTAGATATGGGTGGAAACCTTCTTCTGATGGTATAAATAAATATTTTTCCCGTTGTCGAAAATGAATCTAGGTGTAGTAACTGATGGATTAACAGTGGACATACTAAAATTTGGTAGACTAGTGGAAGGAAGAGATGTGATTAGCGTCTCACCAAAAGGGAACACTTGATGTTTGAGGTAGGGACATGGAAGTGAATATCCTACTAATTAATGGCAAGGAGGTGGTTATTGTGACCCCTCCAGACACATTGGGAAAGGTGAATATAGGTCCTCGCACACTGGATGACCCACTAATGCCTGAAATTGTGTGAGGATTGTTGAAAAATGAAAAAGAATTGCCAAAGTAAGAACTACTCACCTAAATGAGTAAAGGGTCAAAAGGATTGATCAAAGGAGGGTTAAAATTTGGTGGAGGAATTTCATCAATGACTTCTATCCCCACATGTTCACTCTCCTTCATGTCTAACATATGAGTTTCATAAACTACTGCATTAGTGTCATCTAAAGTGGAAACATGATGCCAACTAGTGGTTGGTGGTTGATCTAAGAGGATCCAGAACACTAAAAAATTGATCATCTCAAATTCTCTTGAAAATGACTCCATTGTGTAGAGCTCAGCGAGAGCTTTCCAATGGCACATGAATTGCCTCAAACAGATGTCGTATGAAGAAGTTATGGTCATTTGAATTTTTCAAGAAAATAGAGAAAAAGGAAAAATTAGGGGTGCCATGTGGAAAACCCACAAGCTACCACGTGTCATTTGTACAACTGATAGGATGACGTCAGCATGGTGATGTTGCAGAATATACGGTCCATGTGACACCACTGAAAGGATGACATGTGGGCTACCATACAATGACATGGAAGACAGATGTTAGAGATAGACCAATCAACGGATGATGTCAGCATCCATGTCAGCACAAGTGGAATAGTGAGATAGAGACACATCATCACTCAGTGAATGTCAGCGATGAATGGTTGAGCGCTACATGGACCAATCACAAGGTGCCATGAAGCACCAGTAGAAATCCCAATGAGGGTTAAGAATCAAAATTGGTTCCCCATGGGAATCGAACTCATAACCTCCAAATTTACACTCCAATGACTTATCATTCGGGTGGTTCAAGCCATTGTAACAAAATTGCAATAAATTGTGTTTGAGGTTTTTGTTATATGTTTATAATTAAATGGCGGTTGGGCCAACCCGACCCGCCATTTCTGGAGATTTCACCAAACTTAATTGTTTCCAAACTAACACCAAAGATGTCATCAAATATCCCGCCAACATTTAGTGCATGGTTGAGGTTTGATCCCAAATCTAGCCTATATAAATTGGCACAAAAACCGATGCAGAGTACAATACGATGCATGGAATTCTATGTAGAGGATGGCATGGATCCCGAGATAGAAATGTGTTCCAAGTTGGAGGACTAGTATATTGAAATTCATACCAAGAGAGAATTTTCCTCGTTTTGAGTGAGAGAGGTGTTCCTATTTTAGATTTTCCTCATTTTGTGTGCTATAGAGTTCTTTGAGAAAAGTATAGAGTGTTTATATTCATTTTTCTCAAAATTTCGAGAGGAATATTATGGTCATGTTAGTTATGTGTAAAAGTGTTGTGTATGAAAGTCTTAGTTTAATTTTCTATGTATGAGACCCATAGTCTTGTTATGCATGCAAAAGGGGGTCTTTAAGCACCTATTCAGAACATAGTCAAGTTTATACTCATTTTTCTCAGAATTTCATGAGGAGTTCAGTGGTAACCTTTGTTTCTGGATTTGAGTAGCATAATTGAAGGGTGTATTCAAATTTTCCATTGTAAGTCATCATTGTATCAAACATTTGANCAGAACATAGTCAAGTTTATACTCATTTTTCTCAGAATTTCATGAGGAGTTCAGTGGTAACCTTTGTTTCTGGATTTGAGTAGCATAATTGAAGGGTGTATTCAAATTTTCCATTGTAAGTCATCATTGTATCAAACATTTGAGCATTAATAGAGTGTTCTCACTATTTGGAAGAGGACCAGGATGGGTGAACTCCGTTATCAAACTGTGTATTGAGATTTGTTATTTACTCTCTCTATTTCTCTCTATTTTGGCACTCTTATTTCCAAATTATATTTATCAGTTAATGAAGTTCATGGATAAGTAAGTGTTTTCACATGATATTTTGCAAATAATCATGACGATCTTCATTTCCTGAATCTGGTCGGATGTTTAATGTGTACTTAAGTAACAATTGACATATAATAATTTTTTTATCAAGTTGGTATCAGAGCTAGTTTGACATGTATCTGCAAGTGAATTCTTATGAGGTCCAAACTCAATCTTGGTGAAGGATTGTTTGAAGAGTACATTCCTAATATTGGTTCGAGGCATGCATTTCAAAAGCAAGAAATGGATTCAACAAAATACATGGATTCTTCTAATCCAAATCCTTTCAATACTGAAGAGGCATTATTTTTTGTGTTCATGGAAATGAAGGCCATGGTGGAAGAAATGTACGAGGATTGAAATAAGGCCAAGAGAACTGGTGGTAAATTCAAAGGAAAGTCGCATAACTTCGAGAAGCAATCAAAGAGAAAAGAAGAAGAGAAGCATGCATGTTCTCATCGCAAGAAGAAAGGACATGAGGAGGCAAAGTGTTGGAAGTTACATCCAGAGAGGCTACCAAAGAAGTTCAAGGACAAGGGTAAACATAAGACCACAACCATAGTTCAGGTTCTTGGATCAAAATCTAAAGTTACAGCTAAAGGTATATTTTATGTTGCTAGTTTCAGTTCACATACTTCTTCTTCAAAGGTTAATGTAATCCTTGATGGAGGGCAAAGAAATGACCCATTTCATTTATGAGTTATCTCAAAGAACACTAATATTGATACACTTGTTGATAGTTAATCACAAGTAAATCTTATTTCAGAGCAAGTTGTTTGGAATCTGGGATTGGGAACTAGGCCTCATCTGAGACCTTATCCTTTGGGTTAGATTTGTGATAATGCTCAGTTTCAGGTAACTAAGAAATGTAAGTTACAATTTAAGATCACATACAGTTTCATTGATGAGGTAGAGTTAGACGTTGTTCCACTTGAAATTTGCGGGATGGTTTTGAAAAGTCCCTTGCCTAAGGTTATAATTCTTCTTTTTATTTTTCTTCTTACCCCTAGGTTGTTGAACATTATTCATATTGTGGATTGTACTGAATGAACATTAGAGGTCTGATTAGGGATTGTGGCATTTTTTGATATTGGCACAATAGTGGGTGGATTCATAGATATGGACATCTTAATCATTTATCCAATCAACTAGAAAACAAAAGCATGGAACGTGGCACCAACCATGCCATCGCATGTGGTCCTGGAGTAGGTTTGGATGAATATATTGATGGCCTAGGATCATGCAGAGTGATATCATACAATGTGCTATATTGAGATTAAATCAAGTGTAAATGTTGAGTATGCAGAATCACCTACTCTTCGGTTACTACCCCTAACATAGATACGTCCTTGGAAATTGGTGGAAATAATGACTTAATGAATCAATCCGCTAAAAGCTAATCCAAACATTTATCTTTAATGAGCCTATGTTTTTTTCTCCATTCATGAATATGATCAAAGATATGTGTGGAAATATATTGGCATAAGGTTGTCAACATTTTTTTTCGGTCTCATATCATAGAGGGAGTTGAAAATGTGTCAAGAATGACATTTTCAAAGATGAAAAATTACTAAATGAAGCACCTAGTAACTCAATATACTATTTAATGGCACTTCCTATCAAGGTTCTTTGGAAAATACTCATCCTAATTCTATCATCCACCAATGTGTTCAAAGAACACTATAGGTGGTAAGTCATGATGTGCATGGAAGGATATTCTCCAAGTTTCCTGTCCAACTTGGGAATATTGTATGGAAACTCCCTGGGTATTGTTGGCCACATGGGTTGATGTTTGATGGGGTAATTTGTCAACCTAGATAAATATGGTAGGTTCAAATTCTCTAATAAAGGTAACTTTGTGTTGGAAAATAGAGTTTGATGGACCAATGATGGACCTTTCACTCTTCATTAAATCATTGATCCCCACATATTACTTTCCCTAGTAACATTGTTTCTGCAACGTTGTAGAATCACTAGAAACAAGAGAAAACCTAGGATTAAAACACAAACCAAATGGAAAACCAATGTTTGACATTACCAAACTACCTATGGGAATACTAGAGATGGGTGGAAACCTGCTTCTGATGCTAAAAACAAATCTTCCCCCCCTGCCAAAAATGAATCTAGGTGTAGGAATTGATGGATTAATATTGGGCATACTAAAAGTTGGTAGACTAGTGGAAGGAAGATATGTGACTAGTGTCTCTCACCAAAAGGGAACACTTGATGTTTGAGGTAGGGACATGGAAGTGAATATCCCACTAATTGATGGCAAGGAGGTGGTCATTGTGACCCCTCTAGACACATTGGGAGAGGTGGAGATAGATACTTACATACTGGATGACCCACTAATGACTGACATTGTGTGAGGATTGTTGAAAAATGAAAAAGAATCACCAAAGGAGGGTCTACTCACCTAAACGAGTAAAGGGTAAAAAGGATTGATCAAAGGAAAGTTAAAATTTGGAGGAGGAGTCTCATCAATGAATTTTATCCCCACTTGTTCACTCTCCTTCATGTCTAATGTATGCGTTTCAAAAACTACCACATTAGTGTCGTCTAAAGTTGAAAAATGGCTCCACCTGGTGGCTAGTGGTTGATCCAAGAGGATATAGAATGCTAAAAATTCCATCGTCTCAAATTCTCTTGAAAATGACTCCATTGCGTAGAGATCAACGAGATATTTCCAACGGTCCCTGAATCACCTCAAACGGAAGTCATATGAATAATTTATGGTCATTTGAAGTTTTCAAGAAAATAGAGAAAAAGGAAAAATTAGGGGTACCCTGTGGAAATCCCACAGGATGCCATGTGTCATCCATACAATTGATAGGATGACGTCAATATGGTGACATGGAATATCATATGATCCATGTGGCACCACTAAAAGGGTGACATGTGTCCTACTGTAGAGTGACGTGGTAGACAGGTGGCAAGGATAGACCAACCAGTGGATGATGTCAGTATCCACATCAGCACACATTGACCAGTCAGACAGAGACATGTCATCACCTAGTCAACATTAGCAGTGAATGGTTGAGCGCCACATGGACCAGTCACATGGTGCCACATGACACCAGCGGAAATTCCAATGAGGGTTAAGAATCAAAATTGGTTCCCCATGGGAATCGAACAAATAACCTCCAACTTTACACTCCAACGACTTACCATTGGGGTGGTTCAATCCATTGTAATGGAATTGAAATAAATTGTATTTAAGGTTTTTGTAATATGGTTATAATTAAATGATGATTGGGCCAACCCGACCTGCCATTTCCGGAGGTTCCTACAAACTTAATTGTCTCCAAACTAACGCCAAAGATGTTGCCAAATATCCCACCAACATTTAGTGCATGGTTGGTGTTTGATCCCAAACCTAGCCTTTAAAGGTATATTTTCTATTACTAGTTCCAGTTCACGTACTTCTTCTTCAAACGCTAATGTAATTCCTAATGGAAGGAAAATAAATGACATGTTTCAGTTACGAGTTATGTCAAAGCACACTAAGATTGATACACTCGTTGATAGTGGATCACAAGTAAATCTTATTTCAGAGCAAGTTGTTCATAATTTGGGATTGGAAACTAGGCCTCAGCTGATACCGTATCCTTTGGGTTGAATTTTTTTTAATGCTCAGTTTCAGGTAACTAAGCAATGTAAGTTACAAATTGAGATCACATCCAGTTTCATCGATGAGGTAGAGTTAGACGTTGTTCCACTTGAGATTTGCGGGATGGTTTTGGGAAGTCCATACTTGTAAGATAGGAAGGCCATTTTCTACAGGGAACATAAAAAATATCATCTTTTCAAAGATGGGATTGAGTTCATTGTGAGATCTCATCAGATGAAGACAAATTTGATAGTTGTCGCTACAAGGCACGTGAAAATGCTAGTTATGCTAGTATCTAGGATTTAGGTTTACATCTTATGGTTGAAAGTAAAACAAGTCCTTTGGTTGATGTTGTTCCAGGTAAGAAGGGAAAATATGTTGATGGTTCATTCTCTTTTGCATATATATATTCATTTTTGTTCTTCAGTTTATTACTAATATTTGGAGTATTCTTAGTAGCTGCAACAATAAATGGCAGAGTTTTTGAATTTAAGGGAATGGTTAACTTGGTCAACAATGCTGTTTTAGTCTTCATTATTGTTGTGAGAGTCAGGTGCTCATTATCTAAGTAGGAAGGATGTATGACACTGGAAAAGTGAGGTGTCCTCACTTCATTTCTGAATTATCCATACTTTTGGAGGCCCAAAATTCTTCATTGGGGAGGTGTGATCTAGAAGGATCTGGAATGCTAAAAATTTGATCAGACCAAATTCTCTTGAAAATGAATCCATTGCATAGATCCCGGTGAGATATTTCCAACGGTGCATAAATCACCTCAAACAGACGTCGTATGAAGAATTTATGGTTGTTTGAAGTTTTCAAGAAAACAATGAAAAAGGAAAAATTAGGGGTGCCATGTGGCAAGCCCACATGCTGCCACGTGTCATCTGTACAACTAAAAGGATGACATCATCATGGTGACATGGAAGACCATACAGTCCACATGGAAACACTAAAAGGGTCACACGTGGCCTATCATACAGTGATGTGGCAGACAGGTGGCAAGGATGGACCAGTTAGTGGATGACGTCGGCATCCATGTCAGCACACATGGACCAGTCAGATAGAGACACGTCATCACCCAGTCATCGTCAACAGTGAATGATTGAGCATGACATGGACCAATCACATGGTGCTACGTAGCACCAAAGGAAATCCTAATGAGGGTTAAGAATCAAAATTGGTTCCCCGTGGGAATCAAACCTATAACCTCCAAATTTACACTCCAACGACTTATCATTGGGGTGGTTCAAGCCATTGTAACAGAATTGCAATAAATTGTATTTAAGGTTTTTTTTATATGGTTATAATTCAATGGAGTTTGGGCCAACCCGACCTGCCATTTCTAGATGTTCCGCCAAACTTGATTGTCAACAAACTAATGCCAAATATTCCGCCAAATATCCCGCTAACATTCAGTGCACAGTTGGGGTTTGATCCCAAACCTAGCCTATAAAACTTGGCACAAAAATTGATGCAGAGTATGGCACGATGCATGGAATTACGTGCATAGGATGGCACATATCCCAAGATGGAAATGTGTGCCAAGTTGGAGGGATGGTACATTGAAAGTCATTCCAATAGAGAATTTTCCTTGTTTTGTGTGCAAGAGGTGTTCCTATTTTAGATATCCCTCGTTTTGCATGCTATAGAGTTCTTTGAGAAAAGTATAGAGTGTTTATACTCATTTCTCTCAAAATTTCGAGAGAAATATGATGGTGATGTTAGTTCTATATAAAAGTGTTGTGTATGGAAGTATTTGTTCCATTTTCTATGTATGAAACTCATAGTCTCCTTATGCATGCAAAAGGGGGTCTTTAAGAACCTGTTCAAAACATAGTCAAGTTTATACTCATTTTTCTCAAAATTTCGTGAGGATTTTAGTGGTAACCTTTGTTTCTAGGTTTGAGTAGCAGAATTGAAGGGTGTATTCAAATTTTCCATTGTAATTCATCATTATATCAAGCATTTGAGAATTGATAGAGTGGTCTCAATTTTTGGAAGCGGAGCCAGAGACATAGCCCAAGATGGGTGAACTTCGTTATCAAACCATGTAATGAGTTTTGATATTTACTGTCTCTATTTTTTCACTCTTATTTCCACAAATTATATTTATCAGTTAATGAAGTTCATGGATAAGTAAGCATTTTCACATGATATTTTGCAAATAGTCACGACGATCTTCATTTCCCGAATCTGGTTAGATTTTTAATGTGTACTTAAGAAATAATTGACATCTAAGGATTTCCGGATCAGTGGTTCCGCTATCTCAAAAGGAATTTCATATTGTCTATGAGACAATTAAGAGGTTTGTCGGCCAAATAAAACAACAACCTATGGCCAACTAGACATAATCAAACGTAGAGAACACCCTAGAAAATATAAAATCTTCAATAGACAAGAAAACTAATGGTCAAAGAGACCTTCTGAAAACCAAAATTTTGGGGAAGATGAAGTCCTCAAGACCTACTAGTGAAGGTTTTAGAGATAATTATGGTAATCCTCACACAACGATCACCCAAGGCCCAAGTACCCTTTGAATATTGGAAATCTCTAGGGGAGATGAAATGAATATTATATGTTTTCCTTAGGTACCACAAGCACTTCCCACTTGTAGTCACTATTGTGATTCCCTAGGAAAAGCCACTAAGTTTACCGCTTCAAAATCGATGACTAAGAATAACAGTTGTGGGTTAAGACTATGTGTATGGATGGGGAATGCATGACCAAGTCCTTGACTGGAAGGTATAAAGAGAAGTGGTGTCACCTTGAGGACTTGCCACTTCAATCCAAAACCCCCGTACATGTAGTAATCACACCAAAAAAGTGAATAGTGGATATCTACTCCACTTTCTTATCTTGGTGTCATGCTTGACACCTATATTAGAGGCGCTCTCCCAATAAGCATCCCTTGCTACTAATGGATTTGCACTCACTAGTCAATTCCCACTTTAGTTTTATGGCCTTGGAGAGTGTACTCTCCAATCCTACACCAAGGCCCTAGACTTAAGATAATGTTCATTTACTAAAAATAAAATTTCTAATTATTTTCAATTAGGAATTTATTTTTAGTTATGTTGATTACTCAAAGGTATGGAGTGGAATTGATGATGTTTTTTACTCTTTTCCAATCCAAATAAAATCAAAACATGAAGAATGCAAGAGGTGCACTTTCGTTTTTATGAACTCTATCTAAGAAAATGAACAAGAGCTTTTTTCTTCACAATTCAAACACAAAATAGAAATCACTCAACACAATGAAGCTACAAAAGCACTCCTCGAGAACTTTCAAATTCCAAAAAAAACTAGTCCAATGCATCAATGCAACTTTCAATAGAAACCCAAAATGCCTAAAAGAATGACTATGAAATGCAATTCTCTTTTCAATTTTTCTTATGATGTAAATGAAACAAGGAATGAAAAACACAATCAAATCTGAAAAATGAAATGCAACTCATTTTTTATAAGGTCACTATTTTCAAGTCAAAATAAATGCAAGTCACCCAATGATGACAAAGACTATCTGAACCCTCTTAACCCAATTATGATGCAAATGATCCAAGAGATACATAACCAAAGATGCACATGCCAACTATAGATTTCATTTAACCTTCCCAAGCCAAGACACACCTATATCTATAGGAAAACTATTGAAAAAACTTCAAAACTCACCTATAGGACTTGGATTTGGATTTCCTTGCAACAACAGGAAGCCATCACTCTCCAAGGAAATCCACTAGGAGATATCATACAAGTTCAAGGCTAGAAAGAATCCCCAGTGTGTCTCCTATCAAGGGATAGAGGGGAACTCTTGAGGGGTACATATTACAAGGTTAACTCGGGAAGATCAAGCCACCAAATTTCAATGGTGAGCATAGGAAGGGAGAAGAGGCCAAGGCCTAACTGTTGGAAATAAATAAATAGTTCTAGTTGCATGATTACCCATCAATGATAGAAACAAGAATTGCAACCTACCACTTGCAAGGAAAGGCAACCATGTGGTGGGATCAGCTTAAGAAAGCCAAGAATATTGATGATAAGATGGTCTCATGGAGGTAGTTCAAAGGATATTTCCAATAGAAATACCTTTTTGAACATAACTATGAGAGGAAGATGAAATATTTCTTTGAACTCAAGTTGGGGAGCATGACAATTGATGAATATGAGAAGAGGTTCTTTGATTTGCTAAAGTATATGGAGTTCCTAAAAGATGAGAAAGTAAAAATCCAAAGGTTTCTTAGTGGGTTATCCTCCTTCTACAGTGACAAGATATAATATGATAACCCCGAGACTTTGGAGGAAGCCATAAGGATGGAAAATCATCTCTATGATAAGAGTAGAGGGAGACTAGTCTTCCAAAAGACTTGGAATGACAAGATGGAAAGAAAGAGGGATCAAAGGAACAAAAAAAATAATCCACCCTTTTTCAGAAATAACTCCCAAGAAAATCAGTAAGGTCATTCAACCCAAAATGAGCATAAAACAACAAATTCATTTGGGAAAAGGCCAAGGAAGCAGCTTGTACAATGTTGGGAATGTGAGAAGAATCACTTATATAGGGACTTCCTCACAAAGCTTAAATAATGAGGACTTTCCACAACTTTTAGGACCCTGAAACAATGGAAGACATGGGAGGAAGCATGGAAAGGATTTATGCAGCCTTGGACAACAAGAAATCACAATATCAATCAACCATTATTGAAGTGGAAGGTAAGATTGATAACTAGCCCATAAATTTTTTTAATTGATTCTAGAGCTATCCATAGTTACATAAACTCTAACATTGTTGAAAGATTTCACTTACAAAGGATTAAGCATAAGAAATATCGGTTAGTTCAGTTAGCAATGGGGCCTAAGAGAAAGATCAATGAGTTGGTTAAATATTTCCCAATAGACATGAATGAAATCAACACAAAATCATATGTGAACATCATACCTTTGGGTTCAAATGATTTTCTAATTGGCATGGATTGGTTGGAAAAACACCATGTTGTCGTAGAATGTTACAACAAAACCATAACTTGTCTTGATGAGGATGGACAACAAGGAAATATTCAAGGAATTCTTAGAGATATAGTTGCTAGAGAAATTTCATCCATGCAACTGAAAAAGAGTTTCAGGAAGGGATGTCATTTTTTTGCATCCCACATGGAAGAGTCAGCTAGAGATAAAGTGGCAAGTATTGAAGACCATATGGTATTGAAATATTTTGAAGATGTTTTTGGGGAAATACTAGGATTGCTACCAAAGAGGGACATTGATTTCTCTATTGATGTGGTGTCGAGAGCTACCCCAATGTCCAAGAAACCCTACATGATGGGCACACCATAATTGAAAGATTTCTAGATATAGGTTGAAGAAATTTTGAAGAAGGGTTATATACGCCCAAGTGTGTCACCTTGGGAAGCCCCATTTATTTTTGTGAAGAAGAAAGATGGAACCTTAAGGCTATGTAGTGATTTCATACCATTGAATAAGGTCGCTATAAAGAACAAGTAACCTTTGTGAAAGATTTATGATCTATTTGATCAACTAAAAGGTGCAATAATATTTTCCAAGATTGACCTGAGAACAAGTTACCATCAAGTTAGGATAAGGGAAGAAGATATCAGCAAGACAACATTCATAACAAGGTATGGGAATTATGAAATCATGATAGTGCCATTTGGAATATCAAATTCCCCAACCATATTTATGTTTCTAATGAATGGAGTGTTCATGGAGTACCTAGACAAGTTTGTAATTATTTTCTTAGATGATATTCTCATATTCTTTAAGTTTGAAGAGGAGCATTAGAAACATTTAAGAATAGTGCTAAAGGTTTTAAGGGAGCATGGATTTTATGCCAAGTTAAGTAAGTGCATCTTTTATCAAAATAAGATTCACTACTTGGGGCATATTATTTCAGCAGATAGGATAGTAATTGATCTCGATAAGATAAATGCCATTATAGGATGGAGAGCACCAATAAACGTGATAGAGGTCAGATCATTTATGGGTCTGTTGAGCGCTCAACACACCCTAAAATCCTTATGAAATTTTATCACTTTTTGGCTACCACTTGTTTTCTTTTACTGTCTAATTTGGGTTTACTTTGGGGGATGGTTTATTTTTTTTATTTTTTTCATGACTCTTATCAATCAAGTCAGGTTTGTTTGAACTTGTTAAATGAAACCTTGTGTCTAAAATAACTTGACATCCGAACTAAGAATTTGCAGTCAACATTGCGACTAACGCGCTGGTGTTTGGCGTTGGAAAAATGCAAGAAGGTAAAGTGGCCACGCAATTACACATGCCCCATCGACATCAGCAGAAGGCGGAGATGGTTGGTGTGATTTATTCTCCACAAAGTTTCTAGATATAGTCGATAACCATCGACGTCGGCAAAGAACAGGAGGGATAGACATTGACAAAATCCATAAAGAAACCACCGATAGACGATGACCGATGTGCTTGCTCAGGGTCGGGGAAAATATGAAAAAAGATTAAAACAATCGATTTTTTATGCATTAAAGAAAACGTCGATCGTCGATCCCCTATACATTTTCAGCATTGGGACTTTTTCGAGAGAGTCGATCCGAGAGCACTTGGGTAGGTTTATTGTTGATCACCGATCCTCGATACATTTTCGGCGTTGGCAAGATAGGATCAGTTTTAGAACGTATAGGTTAAGGGAAGTCTTGCTTCTAATTGACTTGAGTAAATGAAGATGTTGGCATCGAGTGCCACGTGTCTTTGTCGCGTAGGGGTGTCGCACAGCCTGGTTTCGTCCTGAATCATATTAAGGTTCCATGTGTCCTATTCATGCCTCCAAGTCAACTTTGCCACGTCATCTATGCACGAAAAGGTAAATCGGCGTCGGAGCTTTTGCAAGAAGATATCAACGAAACATTTTTGAAGAAGAACCCTAATCCCCGACTCACCAACTGAACTAGCGAAACAATTGGATGTTTTCGACACAAGATACAATCAGATTATGACATTTAATAGACCAGTTAATGTTGCATCCCGCATCTGTTGCTACCTTGTGTTCCGATTGAACAAAAACAATTTGAAATCACCGATAGGGCACATTACAACCCGCGCCTGAGCTGTCAACCCACAATCAAATTTAATTTTAAAATGTCTTTGAAGATCTCGTGGCAGATTTAATAGAACTACACTCATAACCTGAATTGAATGGATGATGCGACAAGGTAAGTTCATCCCTTTTTAAATCTCTAGAATGACTTTGAAAAATTTCATTTTGTGCACAAGTTTGAATTTCAGAGCATCCAAAGAAGCAAAGCAAGCATCTTGAGACTATGTTGATTTTTAGGTTAATCAAGACCGGGTTAAACATGTAGCAGAGGTATGTGTTCAAATCTGTCAATTTGGCGATCGTGATTTTCTATATATACATCTCATTTTTTGCATAGTCTTGAACTATTTTCTAAGTTGCAGGGAAAATGCCTCCGAGAAAGCCAACCACCAGGTGCTCGCCGAGAGCACCCAAGCTAAAGGAAGAAAAAAAAGGTGAAGTTTATTCTCCTCATACTGTGAGGAAGTTGGAGTACACTCCCAGAGTAGAGCCGGTCATAAAAACCTCAACAAAGAAATCCTTTGTCCAACCTTCGATATTCGGTGATACAGAAGCAAGCACCGGATCCAAAGTAATGCTCCCACAATGGGGGTGTTAGCATCATAAGTCACTCCTGGATTGCTTGCAGGAGCATAGCCCAACGCCCATCAGTTTTCGTCACAATTTGTTTATAAAGGGTGATCAAATGGAGATAATGGCTCTAGGAGGTATCACTCTAACTCAGGGACTGAGTCTGATATGTAAAGAACAAAGGAGGTCTGGAATCCTAACTTCATCCAGTGGGTTGATTTAAGGATGAACAGAGGGAATACTTAGGAGAAAGTGGACAAACAGCTATGGGCATCAGGCTTGCAGCAGTTTGCAGAGGAAAAACTCCGAAAACAGGATCCTCCTGGTTCAGGGCTTCAAGAAACTGAAAGAAGACTTGACTGGATCCTTCAATTCCAAGTCATTCAGCGTTAAGGAAATCACAGGGAATGATTAGAGACTCTGTAACTATTACAGTGATCCATTACAACATCATCCTATAATAGTTACAGCTCGACTGGACCCTCCAATTCCGAGCTTCTCTAACACAGTGTAAACAAATATATGATAGAAACTAGCATTCATTAGGCAAGAAGTCTCCAAAGCTAGTACATAACTAGAACAACAATGCTTAATTAAAATTTTACAACCAGGGAGCTCGGCTCAACCATCGATATATTACAAAATGACAAAAATGCCTACATATACTTGGAACAAAAACACTAGAAGCTAAATCGAGACATCGCATTGAAGACATTACGTCTTCACATTTACTGCGCATGTAGTCTCTGGAAGTTCGTGAACTTCAGTCAGATGCAATTGCGTCCCAGAGGACCTGGGACTGAAATGACAAGCTTGCATTCATTCCTTGGCTTTCCATTTATGGAGGAAACGATGTCCAACAACCCTCAGCTGCTGCAATAACTGTTTCATTGGAATCGAGAAGGCCCTGGCCGATCTTGTGCCTACAGGACATGGAAATCTTCATACTCTGCCATTTGAATCTTGCTTGGAGAAATCATGGTAGGACTGATGAGTTGACGTGGAGTGGTGAGTGGACGGTGATTGGGCAAGAAACGATAGGGCAGATACAAGTGGCAGGATCCATGGGTGTTGAAGTGTACGAGCCAGGTGGAGGAACACAATGGCCGAAAAACTGTGGTTAGCATGATATGGAAAGAAGACGTGGCGGCAAAGGACAGATGGCGGATGTATGTGATGAGGCTTCGGGATTCCGAGGATCAGGGTTCACGAGTTTGAAGAGCGCGAGCTCCTTGCCTCCGGGAAATAGCCCTACCGGCTAGATCATAGCTCATAGGACCTGTCCCTGCGCGACCGTGGTCCAACTTTCCATCGGGATTTCAGCGTTGTCGACGACACGATGTTCGTGTCCACTAAACTTGCGATTCCCCGAAACCCGATGGCTTATGGCCGTTGACTTGTTGACGGTCAGCTCCTTGGTGCACGGCCTGCCACCTGTCTTCCACTGTTGAAAGCTACCCCCGATATCGGGAAATCGGGTATCGGGATATCGGGATTTCTGTTGCCATGTGCGCGAGACTCTTAGTTCCCCGATCCCCGACTCTGTGGGATCTCTTGCCACGTGCCTCTGGATCAGACGACCTGTATTCTGCCTCTGAAGAGAAGAGACTTCTCTGCTACTAAATGTCGCGTAGATTGGTAACTCCGACACCCCGATAACCATTGATTTTCTTTGCGGACGGATCTCGGCTGTCGATGGAAAGACTTTGTACGTTCGCTTGATTTGATACTTGGAGGAAACAAGAGTTCTCCCGAGCTGCGCTTGATCACTGCGTGCAACTTGTAGACCCGCGTGCTTCCCGATCCAGTGAAAAGATTTATCGCTATCAGGGGAGACCTTTTGAACAGAATCATCTGGGAGAAGTACCTAGAGTGTATTCCACACAATGACCCGGATGTAAGGGAACTCGATGACCGTGTGTTCCCAAATATCCAACAGTCATATTTGCACATGGTAGCCAGCATAACCCTGGTTTTCCCTTGCATAGAAGTTTTGAAGTGGCTAATTGACCATACAGACGCGCATAAGTGTTTGATCAACGATGAGAATGGTGGGTGTGTCATATTTTTCCTTCTGACAAAAGTCTATAAGTACTACAAACTCAGAGACCCAGAGGAGAGGCTAAACATAGACTTCATGGTGAAGTTATACGAATTCCATGACACCAGTCGGTTGATGACCTCATGGTGGAAGGAGGACAAGAAGTTTACGAACCGGAGCAATGGCTGGTATGGGACAGTTAACTTGAGGGAGCCATACATCTATTTGATGGCTCTCATCTGCCGATTGTATGAAGAGAAATACTGCTCCAAGTTTTCAGAAGCCTGGATGTTCTTGGAATACACAGTGGTGATATCTAGAAGCAGCTTCAACTGGGGAGAGAAAATTTCCAAGAAATTTTGCATCTATGTACAATAGGCTTAGACGCCGAAAGAAGGGGAAATTTCCGCTTTCCACATGGCCTCGTACCTGCTCGATGTGATCTGTGCGAGAAATGTATTCACCGGCATGAATTTAAGCTGACATGTTGCGGAGCTCCCTGTCCACGTTTATTTCAGCATACTATGGGAGAACAGGTATTAAAAATCCTACGCACTCATTTGCGACGAATTCATCGCTCATATTCATTTTATTGCATTTAAAAAGGAATGCCCGAGATTATCCACAACAACCAATAAAATGGTAGCGAAGGTAGGTCACTGGTATTTAGATGAACGCTCAACCTACATTAGGGTGTTTAGGGCCACCAGAGTGCCACATATACTACTTGTTCATGTCCCAAACTGGCTCATTGTGGGAGAAATCTGTTATCAGACTATCCTACAGGGCTATAACACCACACTAGTCAAGGACAAGAAGTAGATTTTCATACCCTATGGTTTCCATGTGGAATTTTATTTGGTAAAGGACACTCCTCAAGCCAAACAAGAAGGGCTGAGCCAACTTGAATTCAGGTTCCCGACAGTCTAATTATGAAAGAAAGACCATAAAGGCTTAGTCCTCCAACATGCTTCATAGGTATCATCATGTTGTCCATACACGCATGATAAATTTGAGGATGAAATTTTCACAGAGTGTGCTCAGGACTGGGAGGAGGTAGTACATAGGATGGCCAACTCGAACATGACTAGGTTCAAGGCTATGAGCATAGATGAACAAGTGGAGACAATAGAGCAGTCAGCTCAAGAGGCCCTTAGATTTCAAGAAGAGATCAGAGCGACATAGACTACAGAGGCACAAAGAAGAGGATTGCTCTTTCTAGAAGAGGCACAGAGAATCATTGATTAGTTGCAGAATGGCCTTGATCTTGTAGAAATGTCTAGGATTCACGTTGATGACCCAATCAAAACAAGAGGAGAGACAAGTTTCCTAGAGCCAATACAACTTGAGGAAATCACTGGGCCAGAAAACCTTGAAGTTCCACCACCATAGATCAGATCACCAAGGGGAATTTCAACCTAGCCTGAGATAGCAAGGACACCAGGTAGGACAAGTGTACCAAACCAATTGTTCGACTTGATAACTATATATGATGAGGAGGAGAGTTCAAAGGTGTCCCTGGTGACTCCAGTGCAGATTACAGAGGAAAAAGAACCAGCGAGAGAATTTATCCCAGGTCTCGATGCTCTAATTCAAAGTCATCTGTAGAGCGACCATGAGGTCGAAAGTGTCTTAGACGCTGAACTACTCGACTTGTTGGGAACCCCAATGGACAACTCGAGGGATGATCTTGGATCATGAGGTCATTAAGAGGAAGTTCCAAAGAAAGAAATCGGTGCATCGATGGGTGATTACCAAGTAAGTATTGGAACTATCCCATACTCTTCAATTTTGGTCGATGCCTCACCCTCTGATGCACAAAAAATGGAGATTGAGCCATTAGGACATATAGAAGAATTCCAGGAACCAATCCTGGAAAAGATACATACAGTCGGGTGCCTGGGAAATACTCTATCATGGGGAGAACAACAAATCCCCGAACCTGTTGATGAGTTCGCTGACATACAAGTGATTTCCTATGACAGAAAAAGAAAATCCATCATGAATAGGACTACTAAGAAGAGAAGGCTCACTCTAGACAACTCGATTCTCATCACGATAGAGGAGAAGTTGCTCAGCACTGAACATACCAAGACATATGAACTTATCGATGCGGGAATGGCCATTACGGATGCCACATTAGATAGAGAAATAAGGGATGAAAAGGAGCTAGCCATTTCACTTAAGCAGTTGGAGCATATATGCCATTTGGAAAAATACTATCAGGACTCCACACAGGACATGGTGTTTTTGAGAAGTGAGTTCCAATATGCCTATGCAAAATTCACAAATGAATGACACATTTTCACTGCAGGTATAACCGATTTTCAAGAGGACACCCTAATGGTGCTAGTGACCTTCAAGGACATGGAAAGGTGGTATGAGAAATCTCACCAAGTAGTAGAAAGGATCGATTACGTCAGTGTGGTTCAAAAGGGTTGAGACGCTGAAGAGCACAACATTCGGGTGCTAAGGAATAGAAGCATCGATCGGATTAGGAAAGCGGTCGAATATTGCATAAAAATGACCCGCAAACCTCAGCAGTAAATTCAGGAGAAGTGAGTCGAGTGCAAAAAAAGTTGGGAAAATATTAATCGGGAGATGAAAGACATCGGCCTCCCAAAATACGGCTCACCCGAAGACTTTGTCGACCTGCACGACATAGTTAAGAAACATGTAGAACAAGACTCAACATGGACAACAGAGATAGATAAGGTGGCGATCATGGTGCCAGGTCAAGTACAACAGTTCGTGGATCATCCGATTAAGGCTCGAGCAATTTTGCAGCAGTTGAGTGTTAAGATGATCAAGTACAGAGCACGGGCAGTAGAAGTGAAAGAAATTCTTTCAACCCCAATGGACCAGCACAAGTTCTCATATGCCAACACATGTGAGGAACTCTTTGTCAAGTGGTCGGAGTATGAGAAGAGTCATCCACTTCAGTGAAACCATTTAATGATTCTTAGAGAACAGAGAGATTAAAGCGCCATGTGGCGATATTTTGTTTTACTTAGCTTTCACTTGTAATAGCTATTTTTAGTTAATGATTCATTATAAATAAGAGGATTGACCTTTTAGCAAATTTTGATGGTTTTGGAAAAGACCCTCATTTTTCGAATTGTAAAGAACTATTTCCAAACTACCTTAATTGAGAAGTCATGTTTCGGACCAGAGACAAATTTTTGTTTTTCATCAAAGGCATTGTGTGATTGGATTTGAGGAGGAATTACTTCCAACTTTATTTCATGAATCGATGTTGTAATGAGTAAGAGTTTCTGAATCTATTAATAAGTTAGTTGTTTCAATATTTTTGTATTTATTATCTCTAATGATGAAAGAAAATCGTTGTATTAATGTGTGATTAATGCTAGATCTAAGGAAACTATTTTTCTTGCCATCATTTTATTGCATGTATATTTTCTTTCGATAATTGTATCTCAGTCAATAATTGAAATACCAACAAGTTAATGTATTAGTACTAGGCTTGTCACAAGTGTGAATATCGTTGTCTCCATGCTTGAGCACAAGGGTTATCCCAAGCTCATCCTTCTTCAGTAGTTAAAATCCCCCCCTTTACCAACTGGTTTATACCAGCACACATCTTTTAATCATACCTATATAATAAAATAAAATACAAAAAGAGAACATTTAAACTGAAGGACGAACTTTCATAAGAAGATATCATGTTAATCACTACGTAAAGCCCATCGAAAAATTGGCCGGATCGAAATATATGGAGAACCATTCCACCATCAAACGTTGCAGAGTCTAATTGAGCCTCTGTAGCGGGTTTGGTTCCTACTGTTGAGTTAAAGGGATTTAGGACCCCTCAACAGGGTCTTATGGGTTATTAGTTAAGATTCATAAAGGGGTTTTCAAGGATTGCAAGCCCAATCACTTCTTTGTAAAAGAAGGGAGTGAAATTCGAATGGATTTCCAAGTGTGAAGAAAATTTTCAATAGTTGAAATATATATTGACAAGTGCGCCCATATTAAATATTGCATATCCAAATGAAGACTTTGTAGTGTGCACAGATGCATGCAAGGAAGGGTTCAGTGGAGTCCTCAATGAACAAGATCATGTGGTATGTTATGAGTCATGGAAATTAAAAGAGCACGAGAGAGGTTGTGCTACACATGATCTAGAGTTAGCGGCCATTGTGAATGCATTAAAAATGTGGAGAAATTACCTCATGGGGAGGATATTTGAGCTAAGGACATACCACTATGGTCTGAAACATTTATTTGGAAAACCAACATTAAATGTCAAGAAAACTAGATGGATGGAATTTCATAGTGAGTATGAATTTGAAATTAAACATATCAAAGGAAAATAAATTCAGGTGGTTGTTGCACTCAGAATAAGAGCTCATGAGATGCATATTTTATCCATTAACATGTACATGACATATTTAAAAGATAAAATTCTTGAAGCAAAAAATTCAGATCAACATTATTTACAAATAAAGGAAAACTTACAACAAGGAAATCTAGAGTAGAAATTCAAAAATCATGAATTGAAGGAGGATGGAATCCTCTTGTATAGAGGCAAGGTGTGTGTGTGTGTTACCCATGATTTTGGTCGTCATGATGATGTATTGATGATGGTGTACTTGGGCTCTTCATTAGAACTTTCTCCTGAGAAAAGTTACCTTCATCTCTTTCTAGAAATCACATTTTTGAGGAACGTTCGTAGGCTGCTAGTATATTTGCCTGCGAGAATGCATGATTCTCGCAGGCTGCCTTAAGACAAGGTGCGAGAAGTTTGCACTGTGTTGAACTGCTAGGGTGTGAACTCTTTTTAAAGAAGGGAAAAAGATGAATTCTCAATGCTTCTAGAAGGGAATCTTCTAGAAGGATGAGATGGCATTCGAATGGTTATCCTAGTACTAGATTCCCTGATATTTTGGGATCATTCTTATCCAAGTAACTAATTCATTCTCTCCTATATATTAAGGGAATTCTCATGGAAAAAGTTAGAAGAAAACAAGGTTAAGTAAGATTCATTGGAGGATTGGTGAAATATTGTGTGAAGGACTGATGCTACAGAAGCTAAGAACTCCAACAAGTTTATCAAAAGTGGTTGATTTTCTTCATGCAAGTGAGAAAGTGTGTGTGTCGGAGCCAAGGGCCATCGAAAGGAAGTTTGCGACATCAAGGCTCAGGTTGTAATATTTACTTTCCATCAATATGATACAGTAATATGTCCCTTTCCCATAAAGCTAATTCCACTTTATTGTATAACTCCTTGATCATATACATAGATTCACTGTTGAATAGATTGTGCTTTCTTCACTTCAGTTGGTTTGTACTGTTTTGGTCTTGACTGTATGAGAGCACTAGAGCGAAGCGGGAGCAACAAATACCAAAGGAAGCGATAATAAGGTATGCTCTTTGTTCTTGCCTCCTATTTAATTCAATGGTTAGAATATAGGGAAAGAGTCATGTTCTATTTTTCTTTGTTCTAGATCCAGGTGGATCTAGGGAGATCGGTTTGTGTCCGCACTTACAGATTTATCCAATAACAAAATTGGCGACTCCACTGGGGACAAATCCCATTTTCTTTGTGGATTTTGATATTTTTCTGTGGCCATTTGCTCTGGTTTCACTTTTCTCTTGTCCTATCAGTCTCTGAGTCTTCAGGATATCCTTATAGACCTTCTGGGTCCAGAAGCCTTCTCGAATTTTTCTTCATTTTTCTTCATTTTTCTTCATTTTTGATTATGTTCAGGGATTCGCGCACTGCACTTCATTGTAGCCAGCGAGAATAGGTTGGGTTCGCACTCTGTCGATAGGTTTCAGTGCGAGGTTCTCGCACCCTGCTCAAGGGTTGCCTGCGAGAATAAGTGATTCTCACACTGTGTTATATTGCCTGCCTGCGAACACTCTTTTTCAAAAATTTGATTTTAAGTTTTGGCATTTTTAACTGCTCAGATCAGTTTGATTGCCTCTTGTGAGTTTCTTGGACCTATGTTTGGTATCTTTCTTGTCTTTGTTTGTATGCATGAACAGTCCTAGGGTTTCAAGGATTTTCTTGTCATTTTGGACTTGACTTTCGTTTCTTGGCTTTTCTTGGCAAAACCATTCTCTCTTACTTCAGAATCTGAGTGTGTTTGATTAGTTAAGATCCAGTCATTGGTTGAAAGTTAAGTTTGCTTGGTTTTTCTCATTTGCTTATGGTTTGAAAGATCATTTTATTTTTCATTTGAAAAGACTAAAATTGGTTTGCTCTTTATTTTTGTTTTCATTGAAAGAGTGGATTGGGTTATTTGCTTGTTCCTTGGTTTGATTTTCTGTGCTCTCATTGGCATAGTGAGGGTCCTTTTTGGACAGTGAACAAAAGGTTTTTTTTTCAAAATCTTGTTTTTGTTTTTAGAAAACATTGAAAAATCAAATTATTGAGCTTGTTGAAGTATTTGAAAAGACACAATAGAGAATTGTCATTTGATAAGTGATTGTTTGCATTGGCATTTGAACGGAAATTGTGCATTGTAGTTCAAGGTTGATCTTGAAAACTCTCTCTCTCCCATACATAGGATTCATTGAACGAAAAGTGATACATTTCATTCTCATCCTTGCATTATTGGGTCAGAGTCATACAACATAAGTTTCATTTCCGTCACCTTTGAGTAAACAAAAGCCTTTAATAACACTGCGTAATCATAAAATTTATCTAGAAACTCTTTTCTAGGGCTCTTTTTACACCAACATTTAGCTAGGCTAGCGCTTTGGAGTAGGAAGAGAGATACACTCTCCAAAAGCATAAAACACACAATAGAATCTTGTGTTAGGGAGTGTTAAATTCCATTTGCAACATCTTGTCCTGGGAAGCCCTTCTCACACAAGGGTCAAGCACGAGATCGCATTGGTATTGGCAGAGTTACTCACCCTGCTTTGTTGATATCAGTGTAGAGATTGCACGTATTACGAGGATCACTCGGAGGTATACCCACAATTATGAGTGGAAGCCTTTTGAGTTGATTTCGAGCTAGATACCCTACCCTTGCGTGTGGATCAGACTGTCGACTGTTCCCCCAGGCTTTATTGTTGTTGGTGGTGACCTTAGTGGATTATCTCTCTAGGTTCTTACCCGAGGTGACTGTGGAGGGGAAAGTCTTCACGGTACCTGGAATTGACATTGACCAAACTCACTCGGGCTCCTTGGAGGGTATACCCACAATTATGTGTGGGAGCTTGCACCAGGGTGTAAGTCCGTTAAGCAGGTCGTCAGCGTAACTTTTCCACTCTAGCCTCGCCCCTTCTCGTCTCGTTGTTGCGACGTTGGATTTCATCACCAACTAGTGGCTTCGAAATTAGAAGGTCTTGTTTGCTTGGTGATTGCTTCCTAGATTTTGTTTACTAGCGCGTGTTGTTTGTTTCTCAAAGTTGACCATAAGATTTTCTTCGCGAAGTTTGTCACTCGTTTACAATAGCTCCCCCACGTCGTTCATGTAAAATGCAGGGTTTATCTCCAGAGCATCTGGACGGTTCACAACCCTTTCCTACAGCTACACCTGAGGGCTCTCCTCGACAAAGTGAAGTCCCAGTTGTTACCACACCACAATTGGAATCAACTGACTCTCTAGAACCTTTTCGCATTACCAATACTAGAGAGGACTTTCGAATTCGTCGTGGTTCTGAATGACCATTTATGCGATTGAATTCTTCCGGAGAACTAGTTGTTACCACTTCTGGATCACCCGTCGGGCCTTTTCCCAGGGTAGAAGGCCAAGATCCTTTTTGGTCAGGTGATTTCCGAAGGACCCTTTTTGGTCCCGGTTCGCCCGTGGTCTCCAAAATCAACCCTCCGGTGTTTTATGAGATAGAGACTGTACCGTTGAATACAACTTATCACTTTACTGTCCCTGCCGAGATGGCCCATCTCACGAATACTACGAGTGTCCCTATCGGTTTCACTACCGCTGGTCTTGATCCTATAAACACACAACGAACGCCCAATGTCACTCTGACTCTACCACCCAGATACCATGCGTTGAATGCTTTGTTGAATGCTTCTATTCCAACACCTCTGCAAACTCCATCCGGTTCTCCAGGTGGTCATTCTTTTCCTGGGCACCCTATTCCCGATTTTATTCTGACACTCCCTCAATTTCCTTCTGGCAATCCTAATCCTAGTGGCACTATCCCATCCATTACACCAAACTTGCAGATTCTCGTTGGTGGACAAGGTGGTACAATTCAACCTCCTCTTACCAGACACATTCCAGGTACTACACAACCTTCGATTGGGACACAATTTCCGATTGGAACTCCACCTACGATAGGGGGACCAACCCCACCTTTTGGGAAAAATATGCCTCCTTCTTTGGCCCAGTATTGGAATCATATGATACAAAATCTTCCTCAAACGACTGGGGGGAAGCAGCCTATCCCTACTATAGGCCAACCATATCCAGGTATACCCAATCCTATTTGGGGTCAGGGTCAGAATGTTCAAACTCAGGTCCCTGCTCAAACTCAAGGTTACAATCCTTGCAATTACTATCCTCTCCAACCACCACCAAATTTTCCTGGGTCTTCCCATTATGGGCAGAATGCTTACGGTCCTACTGGTTTTCCGACAGGACTTCCACCCCAAAGCCACCAGTACTTGCAGGTGAATCGACAGTTACCTTTTCTTGCTACTTTGGATTTTCTAGATTTGTCTAGGATTTTAAACGATCCTATTCGTCACTCTCCCCAATGGCCTGTTATTCCAACCAAGCTTCCATCGGACATTCCTAAATTTGATGGCAAAGTGGGAGAGGACCCAAACAATCACGTTATGACTTTTCACTTATGGTGTTCATCCAACTCATTGATGGATGACTCTATTTGTTTACGTCTTTTTCAACGAACCCTTACCGGTTCTGCTGCAAAGTGGTATATTGAATTGCCACGAGGTTTCTTCTCTGATTTCAACACCCTAGCTATGACTTTCCTTACACATTACCAGTTACCGATCCGTTATGATACCGGGACTGAGATTTTGACTTCCTTCAAACAGACTAAAGGCACTCATATATCTGATCATATTCATGAGTGGCAAAGACGTCGATGTCTCATTAAAATTGAACTCCCTGATCAATTACTGGCAGAATGGTTTACGAAATCATTTGTGAACGAAATTGGTAAGGACATTGCCATGGGTGGCATTGTTACGGAGGAGCAGGCTATAAGTCATTCTCAATATCTTGATCTCGTTTATTCATAAATGGGGACACTTTACGATTTTCTACCTGAATTACCTCGTCTTGGTACTTCCATCACTTCAACTACTCCAGCTGCCTCGCATGCAGCTGATGGTGTGATTGGTACTGCCCAAGCCCACTCACATTCTGTTTCAAGTACAACCCCTAAATTTGCTTCTTCTAATGTTCAAAATGCTCTGTCTCCTGCCGCTCCCACCGGTAAAACTTCTGAGGTCAATGTTGTCCAATCTACCCCAGCCGATAAAAAAAAATCTAAAAAGGGGAGAGGCAAGAATAAGGAGGGAAAAAATAATAATCAAGCAGAGCAAACTAAAACCACTCCTATTGAAGATTGGGATAAACGCAAACCCCGCTACCCTTGCCTTATATGTGGTGATGATCACTACACGAAGGATTTTCCACGATGTGCCGAGGTCACGAAGTTCCTTCAAGGAGCTCCCAAACCATCTACACCGGATGTCTTGTCCCAACCCTTCCCGTCTCAACAACAGGCTCAGTTGGTCATTCAAGACCAACCCTCCTCTTCTACGACATCATATGTTTTAATGTGTACTGGTGATTCTAAGAAAAACAACGTTGCACTCATGACTAGAGCCAAAGATTATACTCCATCTAAGGAGAAGGTTGACGATTTACCTGCTTCTTTGGTACAACCCTCTCCCACGACTCCACCTATTAACGATCCTCGTCATCTCGAACGACCGAGCCTTGATACAGTTCTGTGACCACCCCCAAAAGGTGTCGTTAGGAAATCGACTTTCAATCCTCATGCTCGTGCGGCCCAGAACTACAGCATTGTTGAAGATCTGCCCAGGCACCTTCAGCGATGTCAGCCCTTGAAGTCCTTCAGTCTTGTCTTGCACAACGGAAGGCACTGTTGAAAGCTATAGGTGGAATTGACCCGACAGATACGAATCTCATATTCTTTGACTTGGATGATCACATTCCAAGGTTACCCCCTCAACTCGCGTTCCAGATACAGGTTGTTTTCTCTGACAAGAACATTTGTCGAACTGTTATCGACGAGGGTGCCTCAACGTGTGTAATGTTTTTTGCTTGTTGGAAATCCATTGGCTCTCCTCCCTTGAATGAATCAAAAAACACTCTTAAAGCCTTCAATGGCTCTGGTTTTAAGCCTTACGGTGTTCTTCCTTCGTTTCCTATCACACTAGAAGGTAAGACGGTCCAAGTTGAAGTGTAAGTCTTTGACGCTCCCCTTGATTATAATCTTTTACTTGGCCATAGCTGGATCGATTCCATGTGCGCCATTGTGTCGACACTTTTCCGTGTAGTACGTTTCCCTCATTAAGGAAAGGTTGTTACAGTTGACCAACTTGCCTTCTTCAATTTTGATACTCATACTGGCAACGTGCCGTTTATTTCTAAAACCCCACCGGGTTATGAGAACGTCGATGTCGGCCTTTTAAAGGACTCCTCGTTAATCGGTACTTTCCCCATTCCACCGCCCGATGTTTCACGCCCGTCAGTTGCTTCTATCAACATGATCTCCACCGTGCCTCATGAACTTCCTGTGTCATATGACCCTTGGATTGTCCCTGACCCTGGAGATCATCTTTGTTTCGGCGACGTAATGTCGTTAAGTCCAGTTGAGTCTTCTTATCAAGCCATTCAATCGGCAACACCTTCTACCTCTTCTCTTGATGAGTTGTCTCTCGATCCTTTTCGTGTTATTTTTCCCACTGATGAGATGATCATGTTCGTCATGGAGGACACCCCTTGGGATGATGGGCATCATCGTTCCATACTTTTTCTGGAGCATTATACTCTTGAGAACTACCAACGGATTTCGACTTCGTCGACCGTTGTTGTCATTTTGACGGTTCCTGTGACTTCACACAATGTGTTTGCTTAAGGGAACTTAAGTAACATCTCGCCCACGATTCCCATTGACATATCCATTAAACCTGGGATTGTCGAAAATGTTCATATTGGAGCTTCGTGTTCTCCCGATGAAATCATCACCTATACATCTCTGTTCAAAGAATTTTGTGACATCTTCGCTTGGAGCTATGAAGAGATGCCAGTTATTGACCCTGCTATTGTTGTACATGAGATAAAGACATACCCCGGAGCTAAACCTGTCCGGCAATGCATTCGTCCAGTCCACCCACGTAAAGCGGCGGCTATCAAGATTGAAGTTGAAAAACTTCTAAAAGCCGGCTTTATTTATCCGGTGGCTCTTACAGAATGGGTTTCCAATCCTGTCCCGATTGACAAAAAGGCGGAAGTATTCGTGTTTATGTTGATTATAGGGATATTAACAAAGCTTGTCCCAAGGACAACTTTCCTACCCCCTTCGTCGATCAGATTGTCGATGACTGCGCCGGAAGTGAAATCTTCTCTCTCATGGATGGTTTCTCCGGCTATAATCAAATTAACATTGCTCCCGAGGACCAACATAAAACTGCTTTTATTTGTCCTTGGGGTACTTTTGCCTATAGGAAACTTCCTTTCGGACTTAAGAATGCGGGCACAACTTTTCAACGCGCTATGTCTTATGCTTTTCATGATATTAAGCATATCGTTCAACCCTATTTGGATGATTTACCCGCTCATTCTATGCGCAGAGTCGATCACCCTACCCACCTCCGGGCTATTTTCGTTCACTGTCGGTTCTACCAGATACGTTTAAATCGTCATAAGTGCATTTTTTGTGTAGAATCCGGTCGTCTTGTCGGTTTTATCGTTTTGCGTCAAGGGATCCGGGTGGATCCTATTAAGGTTGAGGCGATTCTTAATCTCCCTCCTCCTTCTACATTACGCCAATTGCAAAGTTTGCAGGGGAAAGCAAACTTTCTTCATCGTTTTATCCCTAATTACGCCGAGATAACTCGTGGTTTTATGTGGCTATTAAAGAAAGATTCAGAGTTCGTCTAGGATACCATTGCCAACACTGCTTTTGAAGCTTTAAAGTTGTCCCTAACGCGAGCTCTGCTTCTATTTCCTCCTGATTACAATCGCGATTATTTCCTTTATCTTGCTGCCTCAGAGTACACTATTGGCATGGTTCTCGTTCAAGAGGATGATGCGCATGATGAACATGTTTTTTACTACTTGAGTCAAAGTCTCACACCAACTGAAATCAAGTATCAACATGTCGAAAAACTAGCTTTGGTTGCCGTTCAAGCCGTCCAACGCTTCCGACACTATATCCTCTCACGTAAGACTATGGTGATTTCTCATTGCAACCCTATGCAACATATTTTGACACGTCAATTGCTTGGGGGAAAGTACTCCAAATGGATTGTCATACTCCAGGAGTTTGACTTGGAATTCGATTGCGCCAAGTCCAAGAAGTCATTAGTTTTTGCTGAGTTGATATGTGATTTTCCTCATTCTGCAACGGAAAATGTAGCAGTAGATTCATTACTCGATGAATCTCTTTTCCTTATTAGCACTGACGATCTTTGGTATGGAGATATCATTGTATATCTCCAAACCTAGACTTTTCGGTCTACTTTGTCTAGTACTGAACGACGTCGCATACGATATCACGCGCATCAATACATTATCCTCGGGGATACTCTTTACCGTCGGGGAATTGACTCTGTTTTTCGACGTTGTCTAACATTTGACGAAGCTGAGAAAGCTCTGAATGACTGTCATTCCGGAGCATGTGGTGGTCATATGTCTGGGTATGCTACTACCCAGAAGATCTTACGCGTAGGATATTTTTAGCCTTCTTTATTTACCGACTGCATTACTGTCGTTCAGAAATTCCATGCCTGCCAGACCTACAATCAGAAAATTCAGTCACATCCTGCTCCTCTTCACCCTGTGGTCTCAGTTGGTCCTTTTGCAAAATGGGGCATCGATTTCATGACATGTCACCCTCACTCGGCCGAGGGGCATGGTTACATCATTGTAGTTGTTGATTACTTTACAAAATGGGCCGAGGCGATGCTGACATTCGATAATACTGGAAAGACCACAGTGTTGTTTGTTTTTAATCACGTCATAACTCGTTTTGGTGTCCCCCAAGCTATCGTCATTGATCACGGTAGCCACTTTAGGAATTTTATGATGTCTGAACTTACGGAAAAGTTGGGTCTTCGCCATGATAACTCAACACCCTATTATCCGCAAGCTAATGGCCAGGTCGAAGAAATCAACAAAGTTCTTATAACTATGCTTCGACGGATGATAGGAATTCATAAAACAAGTTGGCACACAATGTTGTTTTCGGCATTGTGGGCATACCAGACATCTGTCAAATCTGCTACTGGGTTTACGCCTTTTCGATTAGTCTATGGTGTGGAAGCCATTCTTCCTATAGAATGCAAGATACCCTCTCTGAAGCTAGCTGTCGAACTCTTACCCAACACTTCTGCTGAAGAAGAACATCTATTGTATCTAATGCGATTAGACGAAAATCGACGTGACGCCACTCTAGTAATAGAAGCCCAGAAAAAATGTGTCAAGGCACAATATGACAAACATGTCAAGCCTCGCGTTTTCTCTGAAGGTGATCTTGTTCGTCTCTATGAACAGGATCGAGATATGTTAGGAGCTGGGAAATTTGAACCAATGTGGCGAGGTCCTTATATTGTTCGCCAAGTTTTGGAAAAAGGAGCATATGAGCTGGTAGATTACGATGGTATCCCTTTGAGTGAACCCAGGAATGGGTTGTACTTGAAGACGTACTATGCATAAATCATTTGTGCACAAGTACCTGTATTTTAATGTATCATACTTTGTGTGTGTTACTATAGTTTTCTTTTGTCGTTATCTGGTCTCTGCCCTTATGTGACGGTGTGTTTGATTTCCAGATGTCGGAGTTTTTGCTACCCTATATTGGCTTCGTTGATGGAGCTAGTCGTAGTACTCAGAACCTTGCATCCACTGCGTGGGCAATCTATGCCCCAAAAAATGAACTTGTATCTTTACGAGGTGTGTGCCTCGGTCGTGCGACCAACAACATTGCAGAGTATAGCGCAGTTATTGAATTATTGGTTGATGCTATCTCTCTTGGAATTCGTCATTTGGTTGTGCGACTTGACTCGCAGCTTGTAGTACTACAGCTAAGTAATATCTACTCTATTCGAAGTCCTACTTTATTACGGGTGTATTTGCGAATTTGCCTCTTGGAACGTTATTTTGATCACATTGAATATCAGCATATTCCTAGATGTCTTAATACATTAACAGATGCATTGGCTAATTATGTATTGGACAGACATTTGAATCATTTATAAATCAAACACATCGAAATGCACACAGTATAAAGTAAACCGGTAGAAGCCATCTGTATATATTACGATCAAAAGAGTTTTTTTTTACAAAAAGTTTGTCCGAAGACCAAAATATCAAAAATTGAAGCTTATAGCTTCTACAAAGTGACGTCATGGATGACGTTCACGGTAACACACGACTTCCCTAGCAACCCTACGGAGCAGTTGACTCATAGTTGTTGATACCCCTACAGTATGACGCTAATCGCGTCGTGGAACCTCTTCCAGAGTCATGTCTGGAATGTCTGCAGTAAGGCCCTCTAGATTTTGTTCCACTACTTGATAATCCTCAGCATACTGTGGTGCTGCCGCTACCTCTCCTCGCTGTTGGATGGGAGAAGTGTCGGGAGGTCTATACAGTCCAATATCTGTGTTATCAACAAACAATTTTGTATTAGTCTTTGGATGAATGTATAAAACCAAAAATATTTGAATATGATAAAAATTCAAAAACATTTAAAAAGAGAAAATGTGTGTACTTCTTACCAAGGTCACCCCATTGAGTATCCTCTGGTAGTGCTAAGTCCGGATCTCCTCGGAAATCCAACCTGGCATAAGCATAGACATCGACCATCAACATTTGGGTTTGAAGCCAGTCAAAGAAAATATCGTTGTACTTGACGATCGGTCCTGCTACGTGCCGGGCCATGAGCCGACACCATCTCAACATCCTTGGATCCCTGGGACCCGGTATGTTCCACTCAACCTGTAGTCTAAAAATGGGGACCCTCTTAAGGAAGAAGGACACCAATAAATATCCATACCCGAATTTCTTCAGGTCACCTCGCCTACATTTGGTCAATTGTTTTTTGATACTGCGAAGCATAGCATCCGCCCAGTTGAATACTCGAGGCTCAGTACACTCGATGGCGTACTGGAAGTAGCTCTGTAATGCCATATGAGGAGCAGAACTCCCAACCATCCAAGCTATAGTAAAAAGGATAGTGTGGAGGGTCAAGTCTTGTACCCCCCAGATAGCCACTTTTCCTTTTTTCCTCTCAACCTCGGGAACACAGTATTGATTGCAGTATTCACTCATCTTTAGCCCACCACTTATACTACCGATCATGCTGACATAGTATCCGCGTCGGGACAATCCAGTCAAAAAGTATATATCCTCAATGTCTATGGACAATGTGTGAGCTCCCACATGAAAAACCTTCTGATCTAGGTCCCACATACACACCAGATACTCTAATAGTCTGACTTGGGCCCTCATGCCCGGGATACGAAAGTATTTTAAGAGCCCACAATATCTCAAAGTGGCTATGGTAGGCGGATGGTTTTCGGCCATTGCATTATCCTCTTCATGTTCCCTTTCACGCCACTCAAGTACCATGGTGATGGCCAATTATCTGCACAAGGAACACAATAAGAGGATTAATAACTTTTTTCATGCTTTGGAAATTTTTCTTTGGCTTAAAATTTAAAAAAAAAATTGGGCTTTGCGGTTCTCACAGGTGCCCCATGGACACAGTGCGAGAACCTCGCAGGTGGCTTAAGTATCACCTGCGAGAACGCCTCATTCTCGCAGGCCCCGTATGGCCCACCTGCGAGAATTGCAGCGGGCTTGTAGGGCTTGAAAACTCAACTAAAAACTAAACTTTTAACCAATGAAATCACAAATTTCAACCATGAAAATGTCAAGGACGAAGAGCTTACCTTAATGTCGTAGACGGCTCGCTAAATGGTCTCTCGTAGCACCCGCAAATTGACGCCAAAATTGGAGGGTAAAAGAGGGTTTTTTTTAGCTCAATAGTGGAAATGTAAAATGGTATGGTAAAAAAGAGTATTTACTTATTTTATTTACTTTTACTATATCATTTTGGGTTTTTTATAATTATTTATCAATTAAACCCTAATCACTAATGTTATGATGAGTGTAACTCTTGCAGGTGTGATGACTTGGATGATCAAATATCGGGATATGGACATAGTTTTTCTTTTTACATTGTGTGTTTCGATTGTTTTTTTATGGTTTTTACGTAAAACCTCGAGCATCATTTTTGTCCGTTCTTGTGCTCGTAAATACATGAGAACATGGTCGAGCATACTTTTATCACTTTTTCGGGCTCAACAAGGTTATACGAAAAAGGAACCCCCCTGGAGTCCTCTTTAAGCTCTTTTCAGACTCTCTAAACATGAAAAGATCGCCAAGCGACCTTGCTTTTTCACGCTCGCTAAAGTATTTGAAGTAAGTGTCTGGTGAGTGATAATTTATCTCTTTCTCGGTCTTATCCAGACTATTTTATGAAAAAGTAATTGAGAGATTTCTCTTTTAAGTGTTTTTCCAAACTCTATAATCTTGAAAAACTTTCGAGTTTTCTATCTCTGGACTCGTTAAACAAACATTGACAGACTCGTGATGGGACCGAACCACTCCTTCTTAGGGTTCGTTAAACATACTCCGAGGGACTCATCCAAAGGATGAGATTACATCAACAAGCATATGTTATCCTCCTCAATATTGTGTAAAAATAAAGAGGTACTTTCCAGAAATGGTGGGGGGAAATTTGGGAAAGGGATATGTTTTCATCTTCGTATTGATTGGCAGTAAGTGTCGCTCTTGAACATGACACCCCCTATTCATCATTTGAAGCCGAATTGGGAAATCCATTTGTCTCTTATTCGATTTATTACAAGGTTATTCCATGTGTCGTCTTTGAGTCAATGCTTCCAAATCCTTGGTCGTGTCGTTCATATGTTCAAGAGAAGTCCATCTGAAACCTATATTGAGTCGGCCATCTGCAGTTATCCACTCTTTTCGTGTCGGCCTTCCCTGTGTCCGGTCCAATTTGCAAAATGCTTTGTTTCACCTTCAAACTCTGTTACTCATTTCGTGTCATTGATGGGGATACATCAAGGCCCTCCTATGACGATTTTTGTTCCGTCGACTTCAGCTCATTATCCGGAATCAAGACTTAGAAATTACTTGGTACCTTGGAACTTGCATGCCTCAATGGCAGGTTTCCTTGCTTTCGACAGTGGGTTTACATCATTGACCCCTGATCGAAAGATTCCATCGGATGTTCGACATCAACTCATTTATTCACACTCGATGGATTGTACTATGGTACCTTGGGAATCATTGATATCAATGGTGATTTCTCTCGCACTTGTTAACGGTTTCATCATTGACCGGTAATCAAGTGGTTTCTACCATGTTTGACTTCAACACATGTAATCACATGGTTAGATTCGTACTTTGGATGAGGAGATTGAAGACCTTGGATATTATCTTTATGATCCAGGTTGCGATGGAGTATGTATAATTTGCGACACATAGATCCACTATGTATGTTTCGTGGCTATGTCGTCTTGATTTGAAATTTCTCGCATAGATCCACAGTGTATTCCAGTGGCTATGCTATATTTTGACAGCATGGATCCACAGTGTATGATTGGTGGCCATGACCCATGTCTATAATGTCATCAGTCTATGATCTGAGTATGGGAATTCCTACCTCAGAATTGGTATATATGATATTCTGCAGATGCTTGGTTGTTCATAGGTTTCCAATTAGATGTGCTCTTGGTTCCCGACACACACATGCAGCTTACAAAGTCTATCGGATGTCACTGGTTCCAACCTCATACTTTTGGGGGCATTTTGTTACCCATGATTTTTGTCGTCATGATGATGTATTGATGATGGTGTACTCAGGCTCTTCATTAGAACTTTCTCTTGAGAAAAGTTACCTTCATCTCTTTCCAGAAATCACATTTTTTAGGAATGTTCGCAGGCTGCTAGTATATTTTCCTGCGAGAATGCATGATTCTCGCAGGCTGCCTTAAGCCAGGGTGCGAGAAGTTCACACTGTGTTGAACTGCTAGGGTGCGAACTCTTTTTAAAGAAGGGAAAAAGATGAATTCTCGATGCTTCTAGAAGGGAATCTTCTAGAAGGATGAGATGGAATTCGAATGGTTATCCTAGTACTGGATTCTCTGATATTTTGGGATCATTCTTATCCAAGTAACTAATTCATTCTCTCCTATATATTGAGGGAATTCTCATGGAAAATGTTAGAAGCAAACAAGGTTAAGTAAGATTCATTGGAGGATTGGTGAAAGATTGTGTGAAGGACTAATGCTACAGCAGCTAAGAACTCCATCAAGTTTATCAAAAGTGGTTGATTTTCTTCATGCAAGTGAGCAAGTGTGTGTGTCAGAGCCAAGGGCCATTGAAAGGAAGTTTGCGACATCAAGGCTCAGGTTGTAATCTTTACTTTCCATCAATATGATACATTAATATGTCCATTTCCCATAAAGCTAATTCCGCTTTATTATATAACTCCTTGATCATATACATAGATTCACTGTTGAATAGATTGTGCTTTCTTCACTTCAGTTGGTTTGTATTGTTTTGGTCTTGACTGTATGAGAGCACTGGAGTGAAGTGGGAGAAACAAAGACCAAAGGAAGCGATAATAAGGTATGTTCTTTGTTCTTGCCTCCTATTTAATTCAATGGTTAGAATCTAGGGAAAGAGTCACGTTCTGTTTTGCTTTGTTCTAGATCCAGGTGGATCTAGGGAGATTGGTTTGTGTTCGCACTTACGGATTTATCCAATAACAGTGTGTGTGTGTCAAATTCCATGGAGCTGAAAAATATAGTGCTAAGAGAAATGCACAATGTGCCATATGTTGGGCACCCAAGATATCAAAAATATATTACACTTGTAAGGAGCCAATACTTTTTTCTGGGAATGAAGAAAGAAGTGGCTAACTACATAGCTTGATGTCTACGGTTCTAGAGGGTAAAGACAGAGCACGAGCATCCAGCGGGGCTTCTATAGCCATTTCCCATTACATAATGGAAATGGGAAGTGGTCACGGTGTATTTTATTACAAAGTTTCCCATAATAGTGAAACAACATGATTTCATCATGATGGTGGTGGAAAAATTGACTAAGGAAGCACATTTTATTCATGTGAAGACAACACACAAGGTAGTGAATATTGGAGAGACTTACACGAAGGAAGTTTCCATGCTACATTGATTTCCCGAGGAAATTGTTTTAGACAGAGATTTGAAGTTTACATCCAATTTTTGGAAAGGTTTGTTCAAAGGCTTTGGAACAAATTTAAATCTCAGTACAATGTATCAACCAAAGTTAGATGGGAAAACAAAGAGGACCAACATAATAATTGAAGACATGCTTAGAATGTATGTGATGGACTAGCCATCAAAGTGGAAAGAATACATCCACTTAGTGGATTTTTCTTATAATAATGGGTATCAAGCCTCATTAAAAATGAGTCCATTTGAAGCTCTGTATGGAAGGAAATGTAACACACCAGTGATTTGGGATAACCCAACAGACAGAGATGTCATTGGGCTAGATTTGTTGTGGGAAATGGAAGAGAAGATGGAAAAGATAAGACATAACTTAAAGGCTTCCTAGAACATGCAAAAACACTATGCAAACAATAATAGAGTTTTTTAGGGATTTTAAAGTGGGAAAACATGTATTTCTTAAAGTGAAAGAAAAAAGAAGTTCGATAATATTGGGTTGCTGACCAAAGTTGGGAGCAAGATATTGTGGGCCTTTCAAAATATTAAAGAAGATAGGACCAATTGCATACATGCTGGAATTTCCTCCATCCATGAAAGTGCATAATGCATTTCATGTATCATTATTAAAAAAATATGTGTCTGACCCTAACCACATAATTGATTAGATTGTGATCCAAGTGGAATAAGAAGGGGATTTCTAGGTGGAACCAGTATGCATCATGGACCAGAAAATTGAAGTTCTCTAAAACAAATCCATAGGGTTGGTAAAGGTTCAATGGACCTGCTACAGTCCTGAAGATGAAAAATGGGAGCATGAAGAAACTATGCGGGAGGACTACCCACAATGTTTTGTCAATTTTGAAGAAAATAAAAGCTAAGAATGAAAAACTCCATTTTTGGGCAGCCAGAGTTTTGGAACCCCATCTAAAAATTCTTGGTCACCTATTTTAATCATCATGATAAAAGAATGGTGTAGCTCGATGGGATAAAGGTAGTGAAGGGGGAACATTCCTTGGGTCAGCAGGTTGAGAAGAACGAGAAATTATGGTTGGGACTATTGTTGGAGAGAAAACAAAATTTAGAATTTTTATTTCTTAAGTATTGTGATGTAAATTTGTATAAATATTT
>ML796290.1:382114-395723 GCA_009831015.1 Picea engelmannii | reverse complement strand
TAACATCACTATAAAGGTATATTAATGGTATATAGGTATTTATTGATTACTAAAACCTCTACTTACAACTACATCATCATTGTGTGTAGATGGGATAGGGTAACCTTACCCTATTTACAAGAAAACAATAATATTTAATAAGTAATAGTTGTTTAGTATTTATTTTGTTTTTTCTTTTACTTGTATTAAGAGAGGTTAGGTCGATGATGTAGGTTTTTTCCTACTCTGAAAAAAATCAAATAAAAAAATTGTTTTCCTTATTTTTTAATAATTTTCCAATGATTTTCATGTTTACTTTTTCTATAGAAAGCATATACTAAACAATGTTTTGAGTAGCTTAGTACTTGTCATTTGAATCAACAAATTAAAACAAATGGTTAATGTCATTCAAACTTAAATCTAGAAGGAATAAAATATTAGAGAGACCAATGCATAACATAGAGTCAAGCAAAAATAGTCGTGTGTACTATACACAAGCTGAGAGCACAAACTTCTCCTTTTAAGTAATTCTATAAGTATCAATTTTCTTCAACAAAAAACATTAAAACAAAAATAAAATTAAAAAACCAAGAAAAAAATGTGAACAACTCATAACTATTTTCAAAGACGGGTTGATAAGTATTTTCAACAAACTCTTGGAAGAAGTAAATCAATATAAAATGTAATTTTGTAATTCTTGAAAATAAAAAACCATTATTTTCAAAATAGTACACCATGAAATGTAATTATGCATTCTAGAAAATAAACAACTATTATGATATTATTATCATAATAGTTTGTCATTAAATAGTATTTTTCCCTTTAGCAGAAATAAACGGTAGTATATAACAAGTTCAACAATTGAACTAAATAAAACATCCCATGGAAAACATGTCAGTACAACATTGAAATCTTAGAGACAATTCCTCTTCCAAATGTTATTGACTACCAAAAAACATGTATCACTAAAATCTCTATGTAGGATTCAACATAAATAGAAATATTAGGATGCAACACGGGGAGTTGGGAACAATTCCTTCCTTTCTTTCTTCTACCTGTATAACTCGTTGCATCTAGCTTCTTGCTAGATGTGCATCCTACTTCTAAAATATATGGATGAATTATACAATCTTCATATTTTATATGATCAATTTGATCGAACAAAGACAATTTAAGTGGATTTTAGTTAGAAGACATCCAAAAGTGAAAGATTCAATTATTTGACCATGTTGTCCCACTTCCAAAATCTACATTAACTTCTAAAAATGACCTTGAATCAACTCTCAACGACGTCGGTCACAGTACCCATTTAGCAGCTCATGATGATTCCTCTCATATTCCTACTCATCCGTGTGACGACGATGGGGCAATCCCCTCCCAAGAGACCCACATGAAGGATCTCCCCCAACCCAACGGTGGCATACCCAAATGGAAACTAGAACAATGCATTCCAAAGGTGATTGAGATGCCCAAATATAAAATCCATTCAGAGAGGATCGATAACTATCTCCAGTTCATGAATTTTAGACCGACAAACTAAAAGTGCCCAAGAAGATTCATTATGATAATAAGCGCAAGGGTCGCAAATCTAATCTGCAAATTCTGCAGAACACTGGCAATATCTTGGTCAACTCTTTCCAGAATGATTTGATTATAAATACTTACCATCCCTCTCCTTCTCCAAGTTTTGAATGAAAATCGTCTCCTGGAACATTCGAGGAATAAATGGTAAGAGTAAACAAATGATTTTACGCAACAAGGTATGTATGAAATCTCTTGACATTTTCACGCTACAAGAAACAAAATGTTCTACTCTTCTTGGCTACTATTCTTCCTAAAACATCGATGAATAGCCAATGTTCTGCAGGGGGCCTTGCAATCCTTTGGAATCCAACTACTTTCGTTTTAGAAAACTTCTTTATTATTTCCAGAAGTCTCATAGCTAAATTCAAAACAATAGGCTTGAATGCCACGAGATTTATCACAAATGTTTATGTACTGCAACACCTCAATGTGAAATATAATTTCCTACAATCATTGCAGAATATCACTAACTTCATCGACCACCAATTATGAATCTTATGGGGGGATTTCAACTTCATATCCTCCCTTGAAGAAAAGAAAGGAGGGATATGTAGGCTAGATCATACTAGTGTCGCCTTCAATGCCTTCATTTAGAATCAAATACTGGTAGACATTGAAACCATCATTGTCTGCACACTTGGAACAATCGAAGAGGTGGATCCCAACAAATTGTCTGTCGACCTGATAGATTCCTAGTCTCTGAATCTCTCGTGCTCTCAGGACTCCACATGGAATCCAATATCCTCCTAGCGACAAGTTCTGATCAGTGAGCCATCTATCTCAATATTGATGTTTCAGAGCTCTCCTCTCAAGAGGCCTTTCTTATTTGAGAAGTTTTGGCTCCTCCACCCAAACTTCTAGAAGAACATTTAGAAATGGTGGGATGAAGTTGATGTGGCACAAGGTTCCTTGATGTTTTTTTTCAACATCAGCTAAAGAACCTCAATAAACATCTTAAATCTTGGAATAAATTGGTCTTCGACAAAATCTTTCAAGCACATAAACAATTAGCATCTCATATGGAGGATCTCCATCAACAAATAATCCATCATAGGTGGTCAGAGGACCTCTCTCAGCAGGATGAGAAACTCTCTTTCCAGATCGAGGAATGACAATGTCAAGAAGAAATCCTATGGAGGCAGAAGTCCCAGGTTGAATGGCTCAAGGAAGGAGAGTGCATCACCAAATTCTTTCATTGCTCGATGATCCAGTGATAACATTCTAATCACATCACCCAATTAACTTCAACACAAGGTAACAAACTCACCTCTCATTGGGATATTGAGCTTGAGCTTTCCTCTTTCTTCCAATCTCTATTAATTGAGCCCCAACCAAAGCGATCTATGACCATCTAGTATATTGTCCGCCACATTCCTAAATTGATCATTGTTGACTACAATGTCGACCTTATGTGTGCCATTTCCTTGTCTAAAGTTGAAGTTGCAATCATGAATATGTCTCCAGGTAAGTCACTCGGTCCAGATGGATTCACCTCAAGCTTCTTCCACCACTACTGTCCAATTTTCAAACAAGATGTTTGGGCCCTTGTTGTTGAATCATTGAGAATCTTAGGCATGCTCCCTGCTCTCAACACCACCCTTTTTACTTGAATCCCCAAGGAGGAGAAAGCCACTAACCCTACTCAATTTCGACCCATAGCTTTATGTAATGTTATACACAAAATCATAACTAAAGTTATTGCCTCTTGAATCAAACCTATTCTGCTAATATTGATCAACCCTCAACAATCAAGTTATGTGGAAGGACGTCGGATTCTTGATAGCATTATTCTATCCCATGAGGTGACCCATTCCCTAAAATCCACTAAATCTATGGGAATGTTGATCAAACTCGACATGTCCAAAGATTTTGACAAGCTCAATTGGAAATACATCAATGGTGTTTTATTGGACTTTAGATTTCATCCTTCCTAGGTCAATTGGATCATGACACTTATCTCCTCAACCTTCTTCTCCTTAGTGATCAATGGCTCCCCCTTGCCTCTTTTTTTGTCCTTCTAGAGGCATCCGAACAAGGTGATCCCCCTTTTCCCTTTATCTTCATTCTTATGGCTAAGGGTCTTGTCCAAAGTCTTAAAGTTGTAGTTCAATCTCATAGTCTATATGGCCTCTCTCTCCATAACTTTGATTCCCCTTTTTGTCATAATCAATTTTTTGATGATACCATGTCGATGGGGGTTCCCTTTGCTAGAGAGGCTATGGAATTCAAAAGGGTTCTAGATGACTTCAGGAAGCCTCATGTACCTCCATCAATCATCACAAATCTCACATATTTTTCTTCAACACCCCGCTCTCTTCAATTTCATGTGTCCCATATCCTTGGATTCTCTAGAATCCCCCTTCCATCCAATTACCTTGGTGCCTCACTCCTGGATTATGTTGTTCACAATTTATCTTGGGAGGATATTATCTCCAGAATTGGTAAAAAACTTTCCAACTAGACCTATCACTCCCTTTATATTGCTAGTAGTCTCATTCTTCTTAAGTCAGTCCTCCAAGTCTTTGGTCTAGTTGCCCCTAAATGCACTCTCAAGGTTGTTAGGGATCTCAAGCGTAATTTTTTGTGGTAGGGCACTAATTCGGCTAGAAAATGGGAATTGGTTGCCTAAAACATTATGTGTCTTCCCAAGCTAAAGGGGGCTTGGGGTTAAGAGATCCCGAACTCCTCAATAATATTCTTTGGGACAAAACCCCGTGGTGTTGGCTTCAAGTCAAGGGTGATCCTTGGAGTGAATTATGGAGAAATAAATATGCCAATAACATCAACACTTCAAATTCTCATCAATATGACAGGGAACATGCCTGGATCCTTAATCTGGAATATTTCTTGGAAACACAAATCCTTAATACAAGCTCACAGTTTTTGGGAAATATGGGATGGGCGGTTTGCTCTTTTCTGGAAAAACTCCTAGCAGTAGCATCCTCAACTTCAAAGAAAACATGGTTTTTGTACTCTCAAAGGTCTTCTTCAATTCAAGTCAGGCATCAAAGTCCATCAATACTAGATCCTAGACTCTGATTTCCAAAACTGGAGAACTTGGTCTATCAACCTGGACCATATCCATCTTGAAGATCACATAAATTTCTCCTCCATACAATCTAAGCTTTTCAATAGAAAAGTCAAATTCTCTAATCTTCTGGAGAAGCTTCGATGGGGCCACAAATCAACTAAATGTTTCAATATTAAGGAAGCCTATTGTTTAGCTGCCCAACATGCTGCAGCCCCTTCGGATGATATCTAGGCCAAAATTTGGAAAGCGAACCTATGGCCCAAAGTTTCAACTTTTCTCTAGCTTATCGCCCATCGGAAAAATTTAACCTAGGATCATCTTCTTCATCGTTATGGTGGGGTCTTCAGAGATGTTGGTGGCAATATATTTAAGCTCTTATCGGGATATATAGGCATCAACTTGAGCAATGCAACTGAACTCTGGGATATTATTCAAGGATTATGGATTGCTTTCTCTCATAACTATTCCAAGATCATTACTGAGAGAAATTCACAACTTATCATCCATATGATCACCAGAATTTAAAATGGGTCTTCTCCGGGTAAAGTTTCAACCAAATGACACTTGGAGGTTGTTTGGAACTCCTTCAATCTACCATTTGACATATCTCTTCCCTTATTCCTTCCCATGTCAAGTGAGAGGCCAATAAAGTGGCAGACTATCTTGCCAATGAAGGAGTCTCCAATCCAACAATGTTGCTTGACTCTCGACGGGAGGACTTCTCACACTGTGCTCTCAAGCAACATTACCACTCTCTAGCTATTTCAAATTTTGATTCCCTAGATCCAGTGACACATGGGCATAGTGGTACTTGTGTTGGTGGCATGGAGGTTTTCATTTCCCCTTTGTGCATGCAACAAAACACTCATCCAACTACCAACGCCTTATCCTCCTCCTTCTCACGTGCGCACGATCATGGGTTGTTCAAGTCTGTTCGACATGAAGCAATGGGAAATGTGGGGAAGTACAGAGCCATTGTTCTTAGGTCGGATCATGTTTGAGTGTCCATTTCCATCGATGAGTGGCATTCAAAAGCATGTCCTAGAAATATTCTTTGTCATGAAGCATAACAAGGAAATAATGGTGGTTTATGCTCCTTCTTCGGTTGCAGACCTCTATTTTATTTTGATCCATGTCTGTGAGTGGAATTTTTTACCTTCATAATTAGAATGGCCCCTATTTCCTCTCATACCAGGAGGACCCTTTTCCGTAAAACTTGAGATTCCCTCGTAGTTGAGGACGTTGTGTAGCATTACCATAGATTAGTCCCTCCTGAAGAAAAATAAGTCATGCAACTGCTAGAAGAGGATGTTAAACTTATTCAAGCCTATCAGGAGGATGAAGAGGTGGATAAGCAAGTTGGTGATATCATTCATGATTTGGACTACACTTGGAATAAGGATACCAAGTTTCATTAAACATTGGAGCTCTATTGGCACACCAAGACAATGGTGGCCTAAGGCATGCTCTAGAAGGACTAGGATTACCACCAGTTTAAGTAGCGTTTGGATGCTCTCAAAAGCCACAACGAATTGCTCCTTATGATGGTCTCTTGGCTGGTAAAAAGGAATGGGGGCTCTCTCTATTTAGCACGATATGACAATTCACTTGTTGGGTCTCTTCATCCTCTTCTGATTATCGGGAATGTGGCAAGTACTTCCCAGTCGACTCCTCAGGTGCCTCATATCCATGGTTGAGCTCAAATTTGTTTCTTCTTAATAGGTTTTCTATAGTTTAAGTTTCTTATTAGATGGATATGTTTGTTATTTTTTCATGGCATGTATTTTCCTTCAAACTCTCACACTGGTTTATGTTACTTTTAGTCCTAATTTTCTACAGTCAAATTTTGGTTGCTGGCCTAGTTTCCCCTTAAGGGAAAGCTAGCAGTTTTCTGGGTTTTTTGAAATCCCTCTGACATGCATTATGATGTCATGGGCATCCTGGACATGTTTGATATCCTATATACCGTGTTAATATTTTAATAGAATTTCTTACTTACAAAAACAAAGGTTATAAGCCAAGAAATAAAACCCCAATGCTTTAATTTTCCAATGGCAGATTTTTACAATGAAACAATATGAATAAACCCGTGAATATGTACCTCAGTTGCAAGATACTCCATCACTATTGCGATATACACCACAGTTTTAGTGTTAACTTTCTTGGAATATCTTCCCTTATTGAGGTACCTTATGATTCTTGCAACGAGGAATGAAAGGCCAACTTTTGTGGATCTAGATACTGACATTTTCTTATCTCCACCCTTTCTCCCACCCGTGCCTTTCTCAACACTAGCCTTTGAAGTCTCTGTTGCTTCTGCTTATTAATTAACTGCGATACTACTCAAAATCTCTCATAACTTAGAAAAAAATACGCTCTATGGTGAATGCTTTGTAGTGTGTAGTTTCTGAGTCTATATATTGTTCTACTGTGCTTTTCACTTGATTCACAACCTTTAGAGCAGCTTGAAGAACTGTTGGGTATTTTTCTCCTAAATCTCTCCCATAAATCCCTCCCATAGACAAATCACACTGCTCTCCAAGTTATATTTCCTTATAGTCGATGGCAATTTTTTAGAGCAAGTGTGCGCCCCGGTGCATCATTAATTATGTAGCACACCAGAGTGTTTTTTTGTTTGAAATAACCCTACTACGTACGGTGTGTTAGTTTTGCGGGCACTGGTGCGTTAGTTGTATAAAACACATCGGTGTGTTATATATTTATAAACACATTGTGTTATCACATAGGTTGTAGGTTGGGAAAAGACCAACCCAACCACCAAATGGCGACAACTTTAGGACACTATACCCATTGTCACCTCGATATAGGTCCCATGCTTCAAGGGTGACTAGGTCACTCTAGGGAGGCGATATTGGTGACCCTAGGGGGAATGGAGGGGGAAACAGAAAAGGAAAGAGTAAAGCCTCTAGAGGTCAATATTATAGATGGAAAATGAAGGGTGATAATGAGTCTTAGGTTGTTTTGAGGTTGCCAAAGCCTTGGATGAATTGCTAAGAAGTCAGTACATGCCCGAGACACAAGGAAAACCACTATGTAGTATAATATGTTAGTTAGATAAGCAATCTAGGCTTGTTGTCCTTGATTTGTAGAAATAATTGACAGTATATAATCAACAGTAAAATAAGTAATAAATCTGCTAGAAAGATTGCTCAAAGTCAAATGGAATATGCTTGAAACAAGGTAGATAAACACTAAAGAATTTCACGATCTATAGCATGAAACCTTAGAAATTGATTATGGTTGTCATAAAATATGTATGCAAAAGTATTTTGCAGCCTTACGGTTGTAGAAAACTTGTTTGACAATAGTGAATCCAACCACTAAAACTTGCAAAGAAAGCAACTTTTGACAATGAAAACACAAGTCATGAGTGACTTTAGGTTAGGGTTTCTGCAGTGAAATTATCAGCTTTATGGCTGTAGAAAACCAAGACTTATTGCAGAAAACTTATCCAATCAAATCAGCCCCTAGTTAGCTCAATAAATGCGCCTAGGTTAGTAGAAGGTTAGGGCAGATTTTTAGATCTAGTCTAGGGTTATTTTAGGATTTATTTCAAGTTAGTAGGCTAGGGTTAGAGCAACCCTAATGGTTGTAGGTTGGTTTTACTAAAACAACAAGAAATTGTAGTTGAAAGGGGATACCTCAATGAGGCAAGGTAGCTCAAGGTTAGGGGAACAAAAATCAAGTGAGAGAAGACCAAAACTTGAAACTTTCACATTTCCCAATGCAACAATTTATATCTCCAATGCAAGATTAGTGCCTTTAGTTATGGGTTAATCGGGTCTTAAAGAAAGAGCTAGGACTACTAAACCCTTGGGGGTGTAAATACTCTTACTTCCCAAGGTAAGTAGCCTAGCTAGGGTTTGAAATTGAGTGGTGTAAATATTCTTACTTCATTAACAAAACCCTTGCAAACAACTTTATAAGCTTGACAATTATGGTGGAAACTAGGATAGGGGTGTATATCCTTATACTCCCTATCTAGCCTTAGCCAAAACAACCTTAACTTGAATTACCAATGATAATAAAAAAGTAAATAACCATATCAATCCAAGGAAAGCCTTTAACATGCCAAAATAAACCTCCACAATATACTAAAAGTGACCTCCAAGAGATGGCACATCATCATCATCAATAACCATAACCAAAAGACATCAATCCATAGCACAAGAGGCAAAATACTCCAAGTGTAGCAAAAACTTCAGTCCAAGTACCTCTCACAAGAGGGAGAGTTATATCCAAATGAGATCTTATGATCTCTTATTTATACAAAATGTCACCAAGATAGTTTTTCCACATAATTTAGGGTAAAATACAAGACTAGGGGTCAACAACCCTAATATTGCCCCTTTTTACAAAGTAATATTAAACAATTCACTTTAATTTCACTTTTTGCACAAAGAAAACCCTAGTTTATAAAGTTGTCACTCCTCTAGGGGTCGTTTTGTCACTAGGAGAAAGTCGTTGATGATGGAGGAGTGTAGAAAGGCTTCCCAAAGCCACATGTCAAGCATCCAAGTCACTTCCTTCATGGTCAAAGCCTCAAACCCCTCAAAATGTCCTTGTGCCAATGCATATCAACCTCACCACCAAACCCTAACACCCCTAGGTGACGTCATGCCTCTAAAGGTGATGTTTTGCCTCTCCTAGGCAAAACGTTTGGCATGCGGGGACTAGGTTATGTCGTCCAAGTCATATTTTAGGCCTCCAAAGTTTGATCTCTCTCATCCAACATGTGGGCCCTTGGCATTCACTTGTGGGATTCAATCCCCACAGAAGCCTAAGCTAGGCTTGTTCCTCCAAAATTGTCCACCTACTAGGTCCTGCAAAGAGAAATAAGCACGCCCTCCAAGGATCTCAAGTCAAAATATCATGATAAGTAAATCACGACAATAAATGAGCCACCTAAGCATTACAATTAAGTGATCAAAGACATTATGCAACTTGTCAAGCTTGAATATGGGAGGGTTGACAAGGTATCCTATTGGGTAGATCTTGCTCTAGGCCAAGGAGTGTTTCCAAGAGATCCCTCTGTAAGCCATGTAAAGTGCGTGAAGTGGTTAGGGTCAAGACTTAATGGGCATGGGGTTCATAGCATACAAGGGGTTGTAGTGTCTCATTCATGGGTGCCTTTGTAGAGGGTGTGTGCTACCTTCGTTTGCAATGCACTTTTTCCAAGCCCATTATTTTTCCATTCTTTGTTTCTTTCATAAATTGAAGGACAAGTTGAAGGCCACTGCCCTAGCATGGTGTCCAGATAATGACAATGTCACCCACAAATACCTAGCGGAAATGAAAAGGTCGGCCCATGATGAAACCCCCTTTCTCTCAGCCATGCAACTAAGAGAAATTACACTGGCTTGGTGACCAGATAATGGTAATGTCATACCACTAGATATCCATGAACATGATAGGCTAGCTCATGATGAGACCTCCTATACTCAAATTAACCTTTTAAGCATTCATAATCATATTTCTTGTGGGTCCCCCTTTTCTCAAAGATAAATGTTTCATTGCTTTCTTGGGTGATCCCTGGGTGAAGCATCTAGAAGGTTTATACACAGGCTCTTATCTTTTACCCAACAACAATCTCTCTGGGCTTTCAGCCCCTTCTTCCCATAGAATGAGGGACAACCCCTTCTTGGGTCAATACACCCTAAAATCCCAAGAGATAAGGGAATAAGGGGAAATAGTGATGGAAAGTGGTAAGTATGGTCGGGAATGGTACGATGGCTCTTCAAGGGAGTTCCTAGTAGCAAGCCCATCCCCAAGGAAGACCACTTACTAGGGCACAATGCCAACCACCAAGGTGAAGCAGGGAAAAATCCATAATGTCCAAGCATATTTCATGTAATCTAAAGCAGTCTAAGATACAACATACTCAAATGCCTCAAATATTGAAATGATACTCACCATAATAACTGACTTGTACCTCATGGACCAAGGCCCACTGCCTCTTGGAAGCTAGCTAGTGTGGTGGATGCCATCTGAAAATCTACAACCTCTTCGGTGGTGATACGGGTCTCCATTTTTGCAAAAGGATATTGCTAGTCATGTAGTCTCTCGACACTCCATATTTGCAACCTGAGGGCCTCGAGACATAATCTCCTTAGTTATCCACAAAATGGGGATAACACACCATAAAAAAACATCCTCTAGAACCTTTGCCTACTCGCCTCCGCTATAAATGGATTTTTGGGCTATTTTAATAGGGGCGTTCGCAAAAACCTCCACGAGAGGGGATTTTCCTTGTAGATAAATATTATAAAATACACATGATTGAAAGGTAAAAAAGGGGGACAACGTATATCATGAATGAAATTATATTTTGAGAAGGGATCACCCCCTTTTGTAATCTCTCGACCCAAAATTGTCGTTTTTAGTCAAACAAGGTGAACTATGGATCAAGTCAAACAAATGCAACTTCCAATCAAATCAAATCGACCTTCTTTACCAGTCGTTGAATGTTTAAGGTGAATTGTGGGTAAGTTAAGAGATCCACAATGGGTCAAACTTTGGGTCATTGGCACAACCAACTGTTTCCTAAGTTAATTAAATGAACCTCATCTAGCCAACAGCTAGCATAAATATGGATTTGTGCAGTCAGGTATGAGCATTGGGTGGATGGATTGGTCAAAGGGAGTGCTACGTTGGACCACTCAAAACTGCCATCCTGTACTTAAATTAAATTCGCCCCAAAACTAACTAAATTGAGATATCATATAATTAAATTGTGGATCATTCATAATCGTTGAGCATCCAAGGGAGTTTTCATTCAAAGGTAATGGAAGGTGGGTGAATGTTGGTTGGTGCCTCAATAATTAAACCACCTTCCTTTTACCTGTTATGTGGAATGTTGGGTAAACCATACAAATTGGCTCATTTCTTAACTATTGAGATCTATTATAGGAATATATTACAACCAATTATGCATTGCTTCATGGTCAAATGTGTTAAAATATTGTGTAACTACAAAGAATATTCTTATCCCCTTTTGTGGATAAAGATACAATAAATTTATTATTGATTAGATCAATCCCCTTTTGGGGATTGATCATGTCAGGTATTGTAAATGACCAAATCCCCTTTTGCGGATTGGTCAAACCCTGATTGTAATAGGCTAAATAAGAAGTCGGCCCCAAAATATATTAAAGAGGCCCCATAATATATTAAAGGTGGTTATAACCACCCAGAAGAAGAAGTCGGCCTTGCCATTGAAGAGACACTTCCACACATGCCAGAATTGTATAAATAAGAGAGGCCAACGCCTCATTTAGATACACACTCAGCTCACTCATCTAGTGCGCAAGTATTGAAGGAAGTTGCAGTTAGAAATTGTCGGAAGAAGGAAGAGAAAGAGAGGCACATCCTTGGGGAGAGGAATTTCTGTGTTGTTTGGTTCATTATCTTGGCATTGTATTGGCTATCTATATTAAGGAAGTTTTGCTGGGTTTTCTTCCCCTTAAGGGTTTCCCATGATAAATGCTTGTGTACTCTTGTGATTGTGTTTCTCTCAGTGATCCTGTCTATGTTATTGTTATCTAGTAAATAAAAAGGTAACCTAATAATAGCTTAAACTTTAACATGGTATCAGAGCTAAGCTAAAGATAGCATCTTTCACAGGAAAAAGAAAAACGTCACTATTGTCGTACATGAAAATTAGGGTTTTTTATTAAAGAAAGTTTTCAGCCTCAAATCCATCTAGAAAGGTGTGCCCTACCTCAATGAACATTTTGTCATCCTCAACGCACTTTTTCAGTGGCTAGATCTCCCGGAAAGTGAAACCCTAGTTTTCACAAAGTACCAGAAAACCATAAGTACCAGTGTACCAGAAGTACCAGAAAACCAGAAGCACCAGTCCAGAAATCCGCAGATCAAGTTTGGAGGGGTAAAAATTAGATTTTCTGAAATCTAAACACAGTAGGCTACTCACCTCAGTCCAACACATCTTTTCGTGAGTTCAGTTTTCAGATCCAAGTAATTTGATTTTTTTATTATTTCTATAGCCCAGAGGGCTAGGGTTTCTTCTACAAGAAAGAATGGCTACCAACATAAGGGTAGAAGATAGGCTGGAAGGCTCTAGAAACTTCAGATCTTGGAAGCATAGGTTTCAGATGATTCTAGACGAGAATCACCTCCTAGAACATGTTACTGTGGGTGTACTAGAACCAGAGGAAGAAGATAAAAAGATCAAGCATAAGAAGAATGAAAAGAAAGTAAAGAGAATCGTGTCAGATTCAGTAAAGGATCACTTTATCCCTCATATATCCGAACTACAGACAACAAGGCAAATGTATGAAGCACTCAACAGGTTATATGAAAGCAAAGACATTAGCCGAAATCTTACCTTAAGAAATCAGCTTCGTAATATGAAGATGGACAACTCAAAATCTGTCACATCCTATCTTATGAGAGTTTCTCAGATCAGAGATCAACTTGCAGCTATTGGAGATGTCATTAGTGACAAAGAACTTATAACCACAACCCTAAATGGGTTTCCAACATTTTGGATTCCTTTTGTACAAGGAGTGTGTGCAAGAAGCAAGTTACCCAAGTTTGATAAGTTATGGGCAGATTGCACACATGAAGAATCTAGACTTGCAGATCAATAGAAGAGATTAATTGTCGATGAAGAGGAAGCTCTTACAACTCAAAAGAACAAAAGAAGTTCCTTCAGGAAGAACAATAAAGAAACTAACTCCGTAAGAGTTCCAGACAAGAAGAAAGATGTTTCAAAGATCAGATGCTACAACTGTCAAAAGTTGGGACACTTTTCTTATATCAAAAGAGGAATCTCCTCCCTCAAAGAAAGCTTTAACATAAATTAAGGATTATGTACTTTAAGTTGAATATAGTTGATCTGAAGAAAGATAGCAAATGGTGGAGTTCGTGAAGCCTCCCCACACAAAAACAAAAGATAAGTATTCATGTTTATTTTTAGTATCTTGTTTACTTTAATACTTTATCATTACAAGTTAGTTTTTTGTGAGAATG
>ML796290.1:369462-380954 GCA_009831015.1 Picea engelmannii | reverse complement strand
GGAGTGAAGCTATGGTAGTAGTCCTCCCCAGTGGATGGGTGAGATAGATGACTACAAGAGAAGGGAGAACATAAAAGGAATGGAAAAACTCATAGGACATCTTATGTGTGAAGATAAGATATTTTATGTGTGAAGATAAGAAATAAGTATCTTCTGTGTGAAGACGAAAGAAAGAAAGAGTATCTTATGCGCGAAGATGAAAGAAAGAAAGAGTATCTTCTGCGTGAAGATAAAGAGAACAAAACTTCTGATGATTTATAGATATGCCAGTCAATGATCATGATGCCAGATGACCAAGTGGATGCCTCCAGTTATCCAGTTAATGATGATTACCCAGTTGATGATGTTTCCCAGTTGATGATGTTATCTAATGGATGCTGCTACCTAGTTGATGTCGACATCCAGTGACCTGTCAAAAGATAAAGAATATCCTTCTTGTTAAGAGGGAGTGTTAAAATATTGTGTAACTTCAAAGAATATTCTTATCCCCTTTTGTGGATAAAGATAAAATATATTTATTATTGATTAGATCAATCCCCTTTTGTGGATTGATCATGTCAGGTATTGTAAATGACCAAATCCCCTTTTGCAGATTGTTCAAACCCTAATTGTAATAGGCTAAATAAGAAGTCGACCCCAGAATATATTAAAGGTGGTTATAACCACCCAGAAGAAGAAGTCGACCCTGCCAGTGAAGAGACACTTCCACACGTGCCAGAATTGTATAAATAAGAGAGGTCAACGCCTCATTTAGACACACACTCAACTCACTCATCTAGTGCACAAGTATTGAAGGAAGCTGCAGTTACCAGTTGCCGGAAGAAGGAAGAGAAAGAGAGGCACATCCTTGGTGTTGGCGACAGAAGTCACTCCTGGATTGCTTGCAGGAGCAGAGCCCGACACCCATCAGTTTAATGTCACGATTTGTTTATAAAGGGATGATCAGATGGAAGTAAGCTTAGAACAATATCGTCTCAACTCTGAAACTAGGCCAGGCATGCATGGGAAAGTGAGGTCTTAGGTAAACTTCAAACAGTGAGTTGTAATAAGGGTGAGCAGGGGGGAAGACTTGTATGAGAAGAGTGTGAGGGTCTATCATATACATCAGGTTCCTAACAGATTGGAGAAGAAAGCGTCCAAACACAAGATCCTCTTATATTCAAACACAGAAGACCAGGGAATTCAATAATGCAATGACAAATCCTTTATCATAACATAACTGTAACAATTCATGCGAATCATTCGATCATGAACTCTCTGGTATGAGACGAAAACATAGACGGAGTAAGGAAACTGTTTGTCATAAAACAAGAAATCTCAGATATAGATGCACAACCAGGAAACCAGAGTGGTGTTAAAACTTTACAGTCTGGAGCTTTGCTCTACCATCGATCCCTACAAAAATGGTGAAAACGCCTACATATACTCAAAACAAAACACAGTAGCGAAAATGAGATACTGCAATTAAAATATTGCGTCTGCATGCCTTTCGACAGTCTGTGCATGCAGATTCTGGATGATCGTGCGCCTATGACAGACGCCATCAGATTTTAGATTGTCCTTCTGCAGGTGAGTTGACGTTAATTAGTCTTTTGCCGGACCTTCCTTTTATGGAGGAGTTGATATTCAACCACCAGCAATTGCCACAATAACTGCTTTTTGGGATCGGGGACGACCTCGATCAACTTACCCTTCTGGGATGTGGAGGTCTCCTAATGGTGCCACCTGGATCAGACGAACGGTCTTTCTTTGGACGCTACTTCGTTGGACTGCTGCGAGGGACCCCTATGGATGATGTGGACGAGGGCGTGATGCGGGTTAAAGGCGTGAAAACTGTGGAGGTGATGGAGAAGAAACAAGAGCTGTGACATCAGCTGAGGAATGCCACATGGTTCGAATAGGACAGAGGAGGAAGGAGCATGGAGTGCGGGAGTATAGGAGGAGGTGACTAGGAATGAGAGGGACACATGGCAGGAGACAAGAGGACGACTAGCTGAGGAGGTGCCATGTGGATGGAGAGAGAGAAATTGGATAGATGATAGGGGAAGAGGGTGGCGGTAGGTGGAGAACAGGTGGCAACGGGGGGGAACAACTCAGACAGTGACACGACAGGAAGGGGGTCCCACTAGAGTAAAAATCCATTCCGGACCCCCCCCTTCCATTAAAGGCAGAACCGATGGGGGGGGTCCGGAATCTAATACAGATCGTAGATCTAAGCGCCAAGACTTGGGCCGTCTAGATGTGCTCTTACATTATCTCCAATTCCAGACCCCCCCCCCTCTCGTTAAAGCCAGAATGGCGGAGGAGGTGCGGAATTGGACCTTGTCCGTGAATTTGAGTGCCTGGATCACGACCGTCCAGATCTATGCCCTCTTTAAATTAAATGGGCCTGAGCCTCGTTGATGGATGAATGGCTGAGATGACCTCGGCGCTTTCATCATGAAAATCCTGAAGGACCCCACTCGTGGCTTAGCTATGCACCGTGTGTCCTTCAGATGGACGGTCGAGATGGCATTTGATGTTAGAAGAGGGCTGCCTCCATTATCATGATTTCTTGACGTGACCGGGTGCTAAGACCGTGAGCTCAGCTTTGAAGGGCGCTTATCGACATTTTGGGGTTCGGGGTGTCGAGATGTGAAATGATGAGGGACTTTTACCCCTCGAACTCCCGAATGTTGATATGCCGATGCGACCAGATCTTGTGCCACGCGTCAATGGATCGGACGACCCAGACTTAGCTTTAAAATATAGGCATTTTCTCTTACACTATATATCAGGTAACTTGGCAGCCCCGATATCCCAATGACCGTTGATCTGCTTCGTGGATAGATCTCGGCTGCCGACAGCAAAACCTTGCCCGCTCGCTTGACTCGTAAACAGAGAAGAGATCCTTCCGCTGCCGCACTTGGGTGTTTCCCATTCATCCTGCAGACCTGGGTACCTTGTGCCTAGGACAAGAAATGTCACTAACATTAGGCTCCATGGGGGATAGAGTCATCCCTGTGATGCTATAAGAACTCATTCTGCAGCTTCAGTGCCTTGCTGTTGGGCTATGGAGTCATGCTCAAAACATCCCACTGCTGAAAATACAGGCCGAAAAATAAAAGTAACAAAATAAAGCTACATGCTCAAAGGAGCTTATTTATATACAGTCCTAATGCTAATAAAATATTTTATATGGGCTAGGTGAAAGAAAACTTCCACCATAGCCATTCAAGCAACTTCCTGGATAGAAGCTCCTTCCTCCTGTCGATGATCACCAGCAGATAGTGTAACCGTGACAGCAGAACGGCTACACTCTTCAACTTCTCCTCACAGGGTGAAGTTGATATGGAATAGGGAAGCTCCAAGGCATAAAGGACATGCCACTCCATGTATTCGCCGACAGGGTCATAGAATGAGTGGCGAATTTCGGAAAATTGGTGATAGGCAGCCTCCTCTGCTACATAGTTGCTCACATGCGGCCGAATATCTCTGATAAGCATAGGTGGGTGAATAACTGAAGTAGGCTCGCTGAGCTCAGGTGGTGGCTGCTCACTGATTGGCTCTGAACAAAGGGTAGACTGCTCCTCGAAAGAGCCATCTAGAACATTTGCCTTGGAGACTAGAAAATCCTCCCCATTGTCCTCAGGTTCCAACCTTCCATCTTGGGCAGTGAGAGATTTTTCTTGCTCTATCAGTTCACTCAAAGCATCTTCTTCCCCCAGTCTTCTATCCTTACAACCCTCATCATCACAGCCTTCATTAGACATAATCATATCTGGGAGGATTTCTTCTTCTTGGCTCTCCCATGGGTTAGATTCATAATGACCATAAACAGGACCCGTGGGAAAGCTTTTTTCATAATCGCCCTCAGTAGAGCTGCTAAGGGCCTCTGATTCAAAGGATGGGAAATCCTCAGCGCATTGTTTAGCTTCCCACCTATCAAGTCTGGTAGTGATAGATTTTATCAGTTCCATAACTCTGCCCGAAGCATCTTCTTCCTCCCTGGGATCTTCATAATCATTCATTGTAGAGATACCAAAATCATCTTCTTCAAAGGGTGGAAAATCCTCTGCACATCGCTCAGCTTCCCACCTGTCAAGTCTGGCATTGATAGATTTTATCAGCTCCATAACTTCGCCCGAAGTAGAAGAATGGGGAGGAGAAAGGACTGATTCTTGATCCAGGTCATCAGGATCATCCTCATAGCCTTCATAAAATATGTCTCTATCTTGTATACATTTGTTTTAGTATCCCTCACAATAGTTATGAAAAATAAACTCAGAGGGATACAACTTCTGACAGTAAGCGGTGAAAGCTGCATGGAACTCACTGAATGAAGAAATGCTAGCAGGGGGTAAAGAATGATACCATCTACGCTCATCCCCTGCTAACGAGAACATGAACATCTTCAGTAATACATCTTCATGATGTATCTCTCACTGATGCATGAGTTCGTGAAACTCACTGAGGTGTTGAGCAGGGTTGTCCTCTTCACATTTTCCAAATATGGGAAAATAATCGCCCCATTCATTCGGAGAGGGGACAACATTAGGAAAACCAGGAATAGCAGAAAAATTAAAAGGAGCAAACTTGTGAGCAAGGATTTTCTCCATATCGAACCAGTGGAGTCGCCAGGTGAAAGATGCTCAGCTTCAAATGTGCCTGGTCCTTGTTCACCATCAAAGGCCAGATCTTAACGTTGTCACTACCCCAGGAAGCTTCTCAGGCTGAGAAAGTAGTTGTTGAAACCTTCTCGAGAAAGCTCCTTAGGGTCAGATTTCAGGTGTGCTAACAGTAGCCACAGCTGAAACAATGATGTGGGAACAATGGAGTCGCCACAGTGGAGTCTCCAGGTGCACAGTAGCAATCTTTAAGGGCTCTGATGTTTGATGCACCTTTAGAATCAAAGGCTCAATGTCGTTCTGCCCAGGGAAAATCTTCAACTTCATCCCCGGCAACGGCGCCATAAATGTTGGAGATGGAAGTCACTCCTGGATTGCTTGCAGGAGCAGAGCCCGACACCCATCAGTTTAATGTCACGATTTGTTTATAAAGGGATGATCAGATGGAAGTAAACTCAGAACAATATCGTCTCAACTCTGAAACTAGGTCATGCATGCATGGGCAAGTGAGGTCTTAGGTAAAATTCAAACAGTGAGTTGTAATAAGGGTGAGCAGGGGGGAAGACTTGTATGAGAAGAGTGCGAGGGTCTGTCATAAACATCAGGTTCCTAACAGACTGGAGAAGAAAGCGTCCAAACATAAGATCCTCTTATATTCAAACACAGAAGACCAGGGAATACAATAATGCAACCACAAATCCTTTATCATAACATAACTGTAACAATTCATGCGAATCGTTCGATCATGAACTCTCTGGTATGAGACGAAAACATAGACGGAGTAAGGAAACTATTTGTCATAAAACAAGAAATCTCAGATACAAATGCACAACCAGAAAACCAGAGTGGTGTTAAAACTTTACAGTCGGGAGCTTTGCTCTACCATCGATCCCTACAAAAATGGCGAAAACACCTACATATACTCAAAACAAAACACAATAGCGAAAACGAGATACTGCAATTAAAATATTGCATCTGCATGCCTTCCGACAGTCTGCGCATGCAGATTCTGGATGATCGTGTGCCTATGACAGACGCCATCAGATTTCGGATTGTCCTTCTGCAGGTGAGTTGACGTGAATTAGTCTTTTGCCAGAACTTCCTTTTATGGCGGAGTTGATATTCAACCACCAACAATTGTCGCAATAACTGCTTTTTGGGATCAGGGACGGCCTCGGTCAACTTACCCTTCTGGGACGTGGAGGTCTCCTAATGGTGCCACCTGGATCAGCCGAACGGTCTTTCTTTGGACGCTACTTCGCTGGACTGCTGCAAGGGACCCCTATGGATGATGTGGACGAGGGCGTGATGGGGGTTAAAGGCGTGAACACTGTGGAGGTGATGGAGAAGAAACAAGAGCTGTGACATCAGCTGAGGAATGCCACGTGGTTCGAATAGGACAAAGGAGGAAGGAGCATGGAGTGCGGGAGTACAGGAGGAGGTGACTAGGAATGAGAGGGACACATGGCAGGAGACGAGACGACGACTAGCTGAGGAGGTGCCATGTGGATGGAGAGAGGGAAATTGGATAGATGATAGGGGAAGAGGGTGGCGGTAGGTGGAGAACAGGTGGCAATGGGGGGGAACGACTCAGACAGTGACACGACAGGAAGGGGGGCCCGCTAGAGTAAAAATCCATTCCAGACCCCCCCCCTTCCATTAAAGGCATAACCGATGGGGGGGTCCGGAATCTAATATAGACCATAGATCTAAGCGCCGAGACTTGGTCCGTCCAGATGTGCTCTTACATTATCTCCAATTCTGGACCCCCCCTCTCGTTAAAGCCAGAATAGCGGAGGGGGTGCGGAATTGGACCTTGTCTGTGAATTTGAGTGCCTAGATCACAACCATCCAAATCTACGCCCTCTTTAAATTAAATGGGCCTGAACCTCACTGATGGATGAACGACTGAGATGACCTTGGCGCTTTCATCATGAAAATCCTGAAGGGCCCCACTCGTGGCTTAGCTATGCGCCGTGTGTCGTTCAGATGGATGGTTGAGATGGCATTTGATGTTAGAAGAGGGCTGCCTCCATTATCAAGCTCGCTTGATGTGACCGGGTGCTAAGACCGTGAGCTCGGCTTTGAAGGGCGCTTATCGACATTTCGGGGTTCAGAGTGTCGAGATGTGAAATGACAAGGGACTTTTACCCCTCGAACTCCCGAATGCCGATATGCCGATGCGACCAGATCTTGTGCCACTCGTCAATGGATCGGACGACCCAGACATAGCTTTAAAATATAGGTGCTTTCTCTTACACTATATATCGGGTAACTTGGCAGCCCTGATATCCCGATGACCGTTGATCTGCTTCATGGATAGATCTCGGCTACTGGAAGCAAAACCTTGCCCGCTCTTTTAACTCTTAAACAGAGAAGAGATCCTTCTGCTGCTGCGCTTAGGTGTTTCCCGTTCATCCTGTAGACCTGGGTACCTTGTGCCTAGGACAAGAAATGTCGCTAACACTTGGGAGAGGAATTTCTGTGTTGTTTCGTTCATTATCTTGGCATTGTATTGGCTATCTATATTAAGGAAGTTTTGTTGGGTTTTCTTCCCCTTGAGGGTTTCCCAGGATAAATGCTTTTGTACTCTTGTGATTGTGTTTCTCTCACTGATCCTGTCTATGCTATTGTTATCTAGTAAATAAAAAGGTAACCTAATAATAGCTTAAACTTTAACAAAATGAAATCCCTTGTGGTATATTTTTAATGTAAAAAATTATTGTTTTGTAAGTTACTTAGTATCCAACATGTGGAAGACAAGTCAAATATATTATTTTAATGAGAGAGGGAGAAACTAGCCGTTACAATGAAAACTATATAAGGCTAGCTCCTCCTCTCATTTCAGGTGGTTGATGAATTGTGAGATCATAATGCCATTTTAGTTGAACTTTCATTCTCTTGAGTACTATGGTTGATTCTTCTATTCTATCTCTTCTTGGCTTATAAATAATAGTGCTTAATAGAAGAAATGATTGTTTATGCTTGGGTTGATTTGCAAGATCAAGAGGTTGGTCCATTGAGGGGCTACATAGTCACATGGAGGGAAGGATTTAGGCTAGGTGCCTCATCTCTTCCCTTGGTGGTGTCGAGGGGCTAGGATCCAAGGGTTGGACATATCCTTTAGGGGATATATTCTACAAGGAGAATAACTTTCCTTTGCACCTATGCCAATCTAATGGTTGGAGACCATCCATTGGGAGCTTTCCTAGAAAGGATCCAAGATCATTCTATTTTTTCTAAACTAAGGTGGGGGTGATAGTCCATCAACTCCTAACATGTCCTTTGGTCCAATATCTAAAGTCAACCTAGAGGTGGTTGTGATCACAACCGACACTTGGAGAAGAAAAGGTAAGGCCCATAGGTAAGCCTCACTTTCCCTCAATCAAATCTCATTTCAAAAAATCTAAATTCTTTTAATTTTCTGTGTTATAAAAATATAAAAATACAAAAATATAAATATACTAGCTTGCTGTAATTTCACATTTCACGAGCTAAGAACCCTTGGGATTTTGTCTTGGAGTTCTCTCCCCCAAGGGTAATTGTTTCCCTTAATGCAGGTTTGTAGCCATTTACAACAAACCTACATCTCTTTTCCACTTTCTTAGCCAAGATATTAGTTCTCTATGAAGATAAATCTCATAGTCTACATTAAATTAATCATATTACAACATCCTTAAAACAATTAACTCTTACCCCTTCACCATAGCTCGCTAGCTAAGGCATTGATCTACTAATCAATCGTGTAAGGTGATTGTGTTGTGTGATAGGGAAGCCTCCCAAAGCCTTTCGTGAGTTGGAGTTGGGCTTGAACAAGGAATGATAAGCGTTATGGTGACATTGGGTGCTGATCTTCATTGTGTCGCCATAGTGTCTCGATCGACCTTGACGAGACTACTAAATTGGTCGATATCAGGTACCTTTGAAATATCGAAGTTTAGAGATCCAACAAATATTTTCAATGGCCCATCGAAGATATTCCAATCATAGTTTTCTACAACAATGGTTGTAGAAACTAGGGCTGAGACTACCCTCTTCCTCACCGGTTTTCTACATATTGCAAGGACCCTTGAAACTAAGGATGGGACTACCCTTGTGCATACACGATGGGGATTGCAGTCACTTCATTGTAGGGGAGCCTATGAAGCTCATTTTTTTTCTTTGAGGACATGTCGTGTGTAAAAAGAGAAAACAATATCTATAAAGGATTTCATGTGTTCAATATTGACTGGGATTCGAGTCAGGGAAGAACTTCTCGAAGCAAACCTTGTAATGATGGATGGTGGCAAGCATGGGTCCTCTAATTTTGAGATCCTTGAAGACAAAACAACAAAAGATTATATTAAACCCAACTCCTATCTATTCACACAATTGCAACATACTATGATGCCATATAATGCCACAATATGACGTTATATAATGCCATCTACAGGAGGTCGAGAATAAGGAGCACTACATCTTCCGTTGCCCCATCTACTATGAGATTAGGGGATGATTCCCTTGCCTATTCAGGGGGACTCAAACCCTCACTAACTTCTTCAAATATTTCGACTAGAGATGCTTGGCCTTATACATGAAGGGGACCCTTAGGCTCCGAGCCCATTTCCTTTAGCCTCCTACTAGATCAGACTCTACCCAACAGTAGATCACTTCCTTCTTCACGGTGGTATCCGTAGGAAGGGGCACTAAGGGACATACCAATACCGACACAGCTCCAGACTCTAGATCAATGTGAACCCATGGGGCCTTCCCCTTTCCCATGAGATTTCAGTGACATGACCAGATCGGATCCCTCCCTTGGAGACGAGTGAGATCCCCTAAGCCTCAATGGTGAACTACCTCCTCCAAACAACAATGCAATGGAAGATCCATACACCTCACCAGTTCTCCCTTTGGACATCATATTATACTGAGCTTTCTTCATTCAACCTCAGATGTTAGGAGATATGAGTTTATTCCATGACAGACCTACCTCATTACATTTGGTTCTTCTTATTTCTGGATCCTCTCCTCCTATACATCTCCACCCTCGAGCGGGTTTTTAAGCTTGGAGTCGAGGGTTGTTCATGCCTCAACTTGGCTCTCACTCTCTACTCTGCCTTACTCTACTTTACTTTTTGCATCTTGCCTTTTATAGGAGACCTTTTAGTACTCCTTTGTAATCACATCATTGTACTCAATATTCCATTTGCATATTTTTGGGATTATTAGTGGGACATTAATAAAATTCTCTTATCTAAGATTTCGTCCAATAGTATTTTCAAAATATCCTTAAAAAAATATTAAAAATTTCTAATTAAAAATAAATAAATCATAATTAAAAATAATCATATAAATTATGTTCAATATAAATTGATTTTTGCAACTGTAATAACAACTATACTATTTACTTAAACCTTTATATAATGTGCTAATTGCTTTGACTTAAAACTTTATTAAAGAAAATGGAGGTTGTGTGTGTGCATTCTTGCAGAAAATGCACCACTGTTGGAGTAGGTTAACTTTTTCCTTCTAAATGTTTTTTTGGTAGGTTTTGGAATATTTGGGTTGATTTAAAATGGGACAAAATTTTTAGAGTAAGATTCTGAAATGCATGAAACTTTAATCTTGCACAACTTGACTTATCCTTGAAAATTTGGCTGTATTCATGCCCCTTTTTTTTGCATTTTTTTTTAATTGTAAAACGGATATATACAGAGTGAGTGGACCTAATGGTTAATAACATGTGTTTCCTCTTAAGAGATCACAGGTTCAAATACAAAAGAGGTAGGGTATGATTAAATTAAAATTAATCGATGAAAAAATGATTGGAATCCGATGCAGGCTTGGGATACGGGGCATTCAAATTGTAATTTTGATTATCTTAGTAGATTCGGAAGTTTGAAATTAATCTGAAATTTTTTAATTTGCAGCTGTTCAAATTATTTGTTTAGATCATAATTTTACAAATTAAGTTGAACTGAAAAATCCGATGAGATTTTGGTCGAATTAGGGAAAAAATCAGCCGGAATAATTTGAATGATCTGATCACGCCGTATTCCACGCTTCCGATGCATGCCATGTCATAATCATCATAGCGATTCATTTTCTTTTCCAGCTGCCCTTTTGATCACGGTCCTCCACCTCACCGTTTCATCTTCACCGTCCATTTAGCCCTGTCCGCCTTTAAATTGATAAGCTCCAACCTCTGGGAAAGCATATTCATTTTGCTCTCTCCCACCATCCTTTCATTGGGATGGGAGAAGGGTTGGGAAAATTATAAGATAGAGTCTCACACAGGTTTTCCGATCAGTTTTCGAGTATGCCCAGGGAGATAGAATCTCACACAGGTTTTGAGTTTTCATTTTTAATTTCTGCGTCTTAGGTTTGTTTATAGGTCGACTAAAAGCGTTCAGGGATTAGGGTTTACTTTACATGTGGAACACACGCAGGTAGTATTTTTTGGCAATTATCAAATAGCGTCCATTCGTGTGGATTATTTTCATCGCAGACTACAGAGGCTATATGATTTTATTTCATCGGTGTTCTCTTTCCCTAATTTGGCCTCTTCTCGTTTTTGTTCTCATTGAATATTCATGTTTAATTAGCTATATCCTACTTTGACTGATAACTTTGGATGAGATGTGGATTGGGGATGGGTTTTTTGTACAGATGCTGCAAATTCGTTCATTGGGTTTATGGTGAACCCGCATCATACGTTGTTTCCATCTGTTTTTTTAGCTTTTTACCCAATTGAATCTTTATTGAATTTTCTTTGAATCTGTTTTTCAAATTGCTATCACGTTTTCATGTAATCTGTTTTTCCTCTAAATACCATGATAGTGAATTTTGGATGGGGGTAGGGGGAATGGATTGTTCAACTTCATAGATGGAAGGGAGGTACAT
>ML796290.1:341658-369103 GCA_009831015.1 Picea engelmannii | reverse complement strand
TGATCATGTCGGCTATTGTAAAAGGACCAAATCCCCTTTTGTGGATTGGTCATAATGTAATTGTAATAGGCAGAAAGAGAAGTCGGCCCTAGAATATATCAAAGAGGCCCCGGAATATAATAAAGGTGGTTATAACCACCCAAGAGAAGAAGTCGACCCTGCCAGTGAAAAGACACTCCCACACGTGCCAGTCTTGTATAAATAAAGAGGCTAGCGCCTCACTTAGACACACACTCACTTGTTCATTGAGAGACAATTTTTGGAGCTGCAGTTGGAGAAGAGAGAGAGAGAGAGAGAGAGGTGCATATTTGGGAGAGGACATTATGTACTTGTTTGAGTTATCTTTTGGCATTGTATTGTCTATCTATAATAAGGAAGTTTTGTTGGGTTTTCTTCCCCTAGAGGGTTTTCCAGGATAAATGTTGTGTCTCTTGTGATTGTGTATTTCTCAATGATCTTGTCTTATGTTGTTGTTCTTTATTGAAATGAAAAGAACTATAATAATGGCTTAAACATTAACATGGTATCAGAGCCAAGCTAAAGAGAGCATCTTTCACCAGAAAAAAGTGAAAAACGTCACTGTTGTCGTACATGCAAATTAGGGATTTTTTGTTGGTGAGGTATTTCAGCCCTAAAACCATCTAGATAAGTGCGCCCTCCCCCAAGGATTATTTTGGCACCTTCAACGCACCTTTTTAGTGGCTAGATCTCCCGAAAAGTGAAACCCTAGTTTCACAAAATACCAGAAAACCAAAGTACCAGAAGTACCAGAAAACCAGAAGCACCAATCCAAAAATCCACAGATCAAGTTTGAGGGGGTAAAAGTTGGATTTTCAGAAATCTGACTGCACCAACTTACTCGCCTCAGCTCAGCGCATCTATCCCCTGGATCAAAATTTCAAATTTTGAAGTTTGAAAAATTAGGTTTTCCTCATAAAACCCTAAGTTGCAGTTGCAGTTGCAGTCTCAGAACTAGTTGCAGTTGCAGTGCCAATTGTAGTTGCAGTTGTAGCCGTACTACCAGTTGCAGTCGCCCTTGAAGTTTTTAAAGAGTTGGTAATGATTACCGTTGTTGCCAGATGGTGCCACCACCTGCAAATGTTATCAGAGGTATGTACTCACATATGTTTAAATGGTTAAACTTTAAAGAGTATTTGCAGAAGGGATCTCTGGCCATAGATCTAGAAGGATCTCAAGATCCAACACATTCAGAAGAACAATGTAACTCAGGTTTGATTATTCTGATGTGTATCTATTTGTCATGACATTATGTTGAAGATATGATCAAATTATTAGATGGATTAAAGTAGAGATCATAGAGTTTATTCAGATCATAGAGTTTATTCTCTAACCTAACCTTTTGTCAAGGTAGCATAGTGTCTTAGTACAGAAGACAGGTTGAAGAAAGCACTCGTCATCTTGAGTGAAGGAGAATTGGAAGAAAAGCAAGCACACTTATTCTTGAAGACAAGGCTCCAAGTTTGATTAATCAAGTTGATAAGATTCAAAGGTACACATGAAAAATTGATGACTACCCCTTTACAATTAACCACTATAGTTGAGATAGCAGTCTCTTACTTGGTAGCATGTGAGCATATAGAGGTAAATACTTAATGTAATTATTTTCCTAATACAACTAACACCTCCACTAGGAGAAACCTCGTGTGTTAGTTCAAGGTTGCCATGGAGGAATGTTTGATCACAACACTATGAGAGTATTGACCTCATTTCGTATTGTATTCCTTACCTTTAATATTTGTTTCAGACAAGTTGCAAGTAATAGCTCTAAAGGAGCTATTGTGATGATTATTCGTGCTATTGCTTTATATTATCAAAAGGATACTACTCTTGCTTGTTGTTTTGTTGACCTTGTTCCAGATCACAGGTAATAACCCTAAGGAAGCAATAGTGAAAATTGTAGAAGGCAACGTGCTAAAGGAGAAACCATAAATGAAGCAATCATCATTGGAAAAGAAGAAGGTGACTTGTATAAGCTAAAGGGTCACTCAGAAGTTGCCATGACCCACGCCATTGATAATTCATGTGAATTTTGGCATAGAAGATTAGCTCACATTAACTACAAGGCGCTACCATACATATGCAAAGTAGTTACAGGTTTACCAAAACTCAAGGTTGACCATGAAGGCATATGCAATGGATTTTCACAAGGGAAGAACGTCAAGAACCCTTTTTTGAAGAGAGACAACAAAGCAGAAGGAGTCATATAACTCATTCATTCATATGTGTGTGGCCCAATGCCATTGTCCTCCATTAGTGGGTATGTATATTATGTATCATTTATTGATGATTATTCTCATATGACCTGGTTGTATCTCTTGAAATCTAAAGATGAAGTGTTCAGCAAATTCAAGGAATTCAAAGCCTTGATAGAGAATCTTTCTGAAAGAAAGATCAAGATACTCAGGTCAGATAATGGAGGAGAATACACCTCAAAAGAGTTCGTGAAATTCTGTAAAAATGTTGGGATCAAGAGGGAACTCACTACTCCCTATAATCCTCAACAAAACAGTGTGGCTGAAAGAAAGAACAGAATGATAATGGAAGCCGTGAAGACCATGATCCACGATCAAGACCTTCCTATGTGCTTATGGGAAGAAGAAGCAATGATAGTCGTATATGTGCAAAATTGATTGTCCCATAGTACACTTGGGTTCAAGACCCCAGAAGAGATGTTCACCGGAAAGAAGCCAGAGATAAGCCATCTCAAAATATTTGGCTGCCCAGTATTTATACATATACCTAAAGAGAATAGAAACAAGATGGAACCCTCAGGAAATAAGGGAATATTTGTGGGATACTGTGAGGTCTCCAAGGCCTTCAGGATCTATATACCAGGTCACCGCCACATTGATATCAGCAGGGATGTGACCTTTGAGGTAGATGTAGCACTCAATAAATCAAGAAAATTCCATCTTGAAGAGGTATATGAAGAGGAACCTGTAATCCCCAGAGTTGCAGAATCAGCAAGGGAGGTTCCCAGAGCTGCTGAACCAGTGAGGGAAGTCATAACTTCCCCTGATGAGGAAATTCTAGAAGATCATGATGTAGCAGAGTTTTAAGAACCTCCTTAGATGGCGATCCTCCATAAAAGAAAGCCAGCTTGGGCTAGAGAGATTATTCAAGATGGAGAGAAGTATGGTGTTCCTGAAGGAACCATGAGACATGTGAAGAGACCTAAGCCATTATCCATTATATGGCTTTGATGTGTGATCTCTTAGAAAAGGAGCCTACCTACTTTGAAGAATCCATTCAGAAGAAATAATGGGCAGATTCCATGACAGAAGAATACCAATCCATAATAAAGAACGATGTATGGGAAATAGATCCCAGATCGAATAACAAGGATGTGGTATGGTCTAGATGGCTCTTCAAAATAAAACATGTTGTTGATGGAAGTATTGAGAAGTATAAAGCAATATTTGTAGCTCGTGGCTTTTCTCAAAAAGAAGGCATTGACTATGAAGAGACATTCGCTCCTGTAGACAGATACACTTTGATCAGAACCATCATAGCTTTTGCAGTTAAGATGAAGTGGAAGTTACACCAAATGGACGTAAAGACAACTTTCCTAAATGGTGTTATCGAAGAGGAAGTGTATATAGAGAAAACTCAAGGATTTGAAGTTGAAGACAGGAAGTCTCATGTCTGCAAGTTGAATAAAGCCTTGTACGGATTGAAGCAAGCTCTTAGAGCTTGGTATGGCCAAATAGACAACTTTCTGACAAGCTTGGGCTTTACCAAGAGTAAAGCAGATTCTAACCTCTACTTCAAGGTTATGAACGATGAGCCAGTGATACTATTGCTATATGTGGATGACTTATTCTTAATTGGAGAAGAAAAGCTCATCACCGAATGTAAGAAGAGACTTGCTTCAGAATTTGAGGTGAAAGACCTTGGCCTAATGCACTATTTCTTAGGTCTTGAGGTATGGCAGAGTCCAAAGGGGATCTTACTTAACCAAGGGAAGTATGCAGTCGAAATCTTGAAGAGATTCGACATGTTAGAGTGCAAACCCATGAATACACCCATGGAAATGAAGCTGAAGTTGTTGGTCAATACTTCATCAGAATTGATTGATGCCACACTATACAGACATATTATTTGATCGTTGATGTACCTAACGAACACCAAACTAGACATTTGTCGTGAACACCTTGAGTCAATTTTTGGTAGAACCCAGACATGTTCACCTTGTGGCTACAAAACATTTGATGAGGTACCTTAAGGGTACATTAGATTGTGGTCTCAATTATGATGGAGATCATGATTTCATATTGAGTGGGTACACTGATTCAGATTGGGCAAGAAGTGTTTCTGACAAAAAAATCACTTCAGGATGTTGTTTCAGTTTGGGATCAGCCATGATCTCGTGGCAGAGTAGGAAGCAATCCAACATTGCTCTCAGCACAACGGAAGCAGAATACATTGTTGCATGTCCTACCATATGCGAAGCTATATGGATTTGAAAGTTTTTGACCGACCTATTTGACTTAAAGATGGAAGCAACCACGATCCTATGTGACAACCAGAGCTGCATAAATATGACAGAGAATCATGTATTCCATGATAGGTCAAAGCACATAGAGATTCGTTATCATTACATCTGTGACATGGTGCAGAGAGGATCCTTAAAGCCCCAGTATGTTAGCATGGATGAACAGGTTGTTGATGTGTTGACCAAGCCTCTATCTCATGTAAAGTTTGAGCACTTTCGAGATAAGCTTGGTATAGTTCGAAAGGACCTTCCTTGAAAGGGGGAGTAGTTGCTATGATGAGACATCTCTTGTTTCCAGCTTCATTGCTGTGATGTAAAGCAAGAAGATGTGATGAGACTAGTATTGTGCTTCCGACTTGACAGCTGTGATGTAAAGCCATCCTGGTATCTTGCTTCCAACCTAATTGTTGTGACGTAAAGAAAGAAGATGTGATGAGACTAGTATTGTGCTTCCGGCTTGACAGTTGTTAGGTAAATCTAGTCTAGTATCTTGGTTCCAACCTTATGGTTGTGACGTAAAGCAAGAATATGTGATGAGACTAGTACTATGCTTCTGGCTTGACAGTTGTGATGTAAAGCTAGTCTAGTATCTTGCTTCCAACCTGATGGTTGTGACGTAAAGCAAGACAATGAGATGAGACTAGTACTGTGCTTCCAGCTTGAGAAGTTGTGACATAAATCCAGTCTAGTATCTTGCTTCCAGCTTGAGTGTTGTGACATAAAGCAAGACGTTGAGATGAGACTAGTACTATGCTTCCATCTTGATAAGTTGTGACGTAAAGCCAGTCTAGTATCTTGCTTCCAACCTAATGATTGTGACGTAAAGAAAGACGATGAGATGAGACTAGTACCATGCTTCCATCTTGAGAAGTTGTGACGTAAAGCCAGTCTAGTATCTTTCTTCCAGCTTGAGTGTTGTGACGTAAATCAAGACATTGAGATGAGACTAGTATTGTGCTTCCAGCTTGAGAAGCTGTGACGTAAAGTTGGTCTAGTATCTTGCTTCCAGCTTTATTGTTGTGACGTAAAGCAAGACGAGTACTGAGCTTTCAGCTTGAAAGTTGTGACATAAAGCCAGTCCTATATTATGATGAGCCAGCCTCATGCTGTGATGATAATGATGTATTAGTTTTATACTAATACATATTGATGCAGATGATGATTGCATTCTTTTGAGAATGACGATGTTGTTGATGAAGAAAACTTCCGATGATTTATAGATACGCTAGTTAGTGTTCCAAGATGATATTAATGATGTTGTCCCCCTGATGTTGTTGATGATAAAGGCCTCTCTCTCGTCTGATGCTGTTGAAGAATACCCTTCTTGTTAAGGGGGAGTGTTGAAATAATGTAACTGCAAAGTGTATTCTTATTATTATTTGATATATTATATATTGGATCAATCCCCATTGTGGATTGATCATGTCGGCTATTGTAAAAGGACCAAATCCCCTTTTGCAGATTGGTCATAATGTAACTGTAATAGGTAGAAAGAGAAGTCGGCCCCAGAATATATCAAAGAGGACCCGGAATATAATAAAGGTGGTTATAACCACCCAGGAGAAGAAGTCGGCCCTGCCAGTGAAAGGACACTCCCACACGTGCTAGTCTTGTATAAATAAAGAGGCTAGCACCTCACTTAGACACACACTCACTTGTTCATTGAGAGACAAGTTTTGGAGCTGCAGTTGGAGAAGAGAGAGAGAGAGAGAGGTGCATCTTTGGGAGAGGACATTCTGTACTTGTTTGAGTTATCTCTTGGTATTGTATTGGCTATTTATAATAAGGAATTTTTGCTGGGTTTTCTTCCCCTAGAGGGTTTCCCAAGTGTTAGCGTCAGAAGTCACTCCTGGATTGCGACAGGAGCAGAGCCCAACACCCATCAGTTTTATGTCACGATAAGTTTAATGGGTGATCAAATGGTTAGAGACCCAGGACGGAATCACTCTAGCTCAGGGACCAGGTCTGGTATGTAAATAACAAAGGAGGTCTTGATCTAACTTCAGTCAGTGGATTGATTGTAAAATGAGCAGGTGGAAGACTTGGTGAGAGGAGTGAGCAAAACTACCTTGGGCAACATGCCTTTCAGTAGTTTGTAGAAGAAAAACTCTAAATGCAAGATCCTCTTGGTTTAGAGTTTCGGGAAACTGAAGGGGTGACTTGACTGGATCCTCCAATTCCAAGTCATTCATCATTGAGAAAATCACAAGATCGATTAGAGACAACGCAACTATTACAGTGATCCAACCTAAATCATCCTATAACAGCTACAACTCGACTGGATCCTCCAATTCCGAGTTTTACTAACACAGTGCAAACAAAGATATGAAATAAACTGACATTCATAAGGAAAGAAGTCTCAAGAGTCAATGCATAACCAGAATAACCAATGCTTTGTTAAAGATTTTACAATCGGGAGCCTTGCTCAACCATGGATACTAAACAAAATACAAAAACTGAATACATATACTCAGAAAAATTCGCACAACAGAGGCGTGCTAGACTTTCAAGATGGGGCATCTCTTCAATCAAATATGGCCTGCACTCCTCTGTCATATGCCATCTTAACTCTACATGGCTCATGCTAAGGGGTAGTTGAGCCCTTAAATGCCGAATTAGCGTGCGCAGACTTCCCTAGTGAGTCGAGGACATCGACATGGATTCTATGGGAAAACCAGTACAGAGGACAATCTCGAGCAGACTTTTTGCTGGGACATACATACCTCGCAATTAATGAGTGAGGCGAGGTTTCAACCACCCTATCTCTTCTTCATTCACTCCGAGTAGGTATCATGATTGAGATCAAGTTGAACTGGCACCTGGAGAACACGGTGATTCCTTCTGCAGCTAAACCCGGTTCTTTGGCCCCCTTTGTACAGCTCTTTCTATCGCCCCCAAGAGACTACGGGCTGTGACCTTGTGCCTATCTTCAAAGGTGCTTTCGGCACTTCGCATCTCGTGACTGGGAGGAGGCTGTTCCTCATGCTTCAAAGCTATGATAGGCGAAATGGCAACATAGCCTAATCATGCGCCACGTGTCCCTATGGATGGATGGCTGAGATCTTCTGATGATACTGTGGGCCCGAGTCCTAAATTATTTCGGCGCTTTGCATCTCGTAGCTATGAAGGAGATGATTCTTGTGCTTCAAAGTCGCGATGGGAGAAAAGGAAAAAAGCCTAATCACGCACCACGTGTCCCTGCGGAATGGACGAGTGAGATGCTTTCGGCGCTTCGGGACCCGCCTTGCCATGCGATAAACGTTAGCGCCCCTTCTCCAAGCCTGCTCCTTTGTGACCAGGCGCCAAAACCCTGGGCCCGACTCTGGGCACTTTCGGCACTTCGGGGTTCAAGGTTTCGAAATGTGAAATGACGAGGAGCCCTTACCCTTTGAAATCCCAAATGCCAAAATGCCAATGTGACTAGATCTTGCGCTACGCGTCCTTTGGATTGAACGGTTGAGATGACATTGGTGGTTTCACTATGAAAATCCTGAAAGGCCCCACCCATGGCTCAGATCTTGCGCTGTGTGTCCTTTTGATGAATAGTCCCGATCCTCTCAGCAATACCGTGGGCCTGGGTCTGGGACGCCCTCGACACTTTGCGTCTCGGGGATCGCAGTTGCAAAGAAAAGCGCTTCAAGGTCGCGATGGGCGAAGTGGCGACATAGCCTAATCGCACGCCACGCGTCCCTCTGGATGTTCGGTCCTAATAATTTGATGAATGTAATATAAGCGCTCTCCATCGTTCTAATCATGGCACAACTCTGTTAACTGTGATTTCCCGCCAACCGTCGATCTGCTTCACTAATTGATCCCTGCCGTTGAAATCAGATTACTCACTCACTTGATTTTAAACCTGAAATGAACTTCTCCTGTGGGTTGCACTCAACGCTTAGGCTGCGGCCTTTGACTAGAACTCATTTGATGGGTTTTCACACCCCATTTCTTCGCATTCTACATCAAGGGTATGAAATCGGGAAAAAACACCCTGCTTGCAAGAATTGGTGCTAACATTAGGCTCCATGGGGGATAGAGTCATCCCTGTGATGCTCTAAGAACTCATTTTGCAGCTTAAGTGCCTTCTGTTGGGCTATGGAGTCATTTACTAAGCCAGAAAATAAATAAATAAAATGAAAATAAACAAAGAACCAAAAGGACAATATTTACAAACAAAGGAGCCATCTAAGGCTCAAACAAAACATTTCTTCATAAAATGCCCATTTACTGGGCTGTTGAAAAACTCTTCACCCTCCAAATCCTGCAACCTGTACGTGTTGTTTGAGAAAACCTTATAGATTTTGAAGGGACCGATCCATAGGGCGTCAAACTTGTTGTGTTTTCCCTTATCCTGTATGGGTGCATCCCACTTAAGCACCAAATCCCCGATCTCAAACTCCTTCTTCTTGACCTTCCTATCAAAAGCCAGTTTGACCTTCTATTGATGGTCCTGAATTCTCTCCATTACCTGCTCTCTGGCCTACTGGACTTTCACCAATTGATGAACTCTTCTGATCATGTCATTAGGCTCTTCTTGATAATCCTGGAAGAATTTTGCTACAGGAATGGCTAGCTGAGAAGGGAAAACAGCTTCTGCTCCATAAACTAATTGGAAAGGGGAGATGCCTATAGATCTCTTTGTGGTCACTTGATTGGCCCATAGAGCGAATTTCAACTTTGAATCCCAAGCCTTTTTGTTGTCCTCCAATAGTCTTTTGATGATCCTTACAAGGCTTTCGTTGGAGGACTCTGCTAAACCATTGCCCTGGGGATAGTATGGGGTGGAGTGAATCATTTTGATCCCAAATTGCTCACAGAACTTGGCTAAAGGCTCAGTCTTGAAAGAGGTTGCGTTATCAGTGATGATCTTGCTTGGGCAGCCGAATCTTGTGATGAGGTCTTCCAGGAATCCAATGATTACCTTGTGGGAAGCACTTCTGGTGGGAATAGCTTCTATCCATTTAGTAAAGAAATATGTGGTAGTTAGGATCCATCTGTGTTGCCCACTAGAAGCAGGGTGGATTTCTCCAATAAAATCTAGGCCCCATTGTTGGAAAGGTCCCGAAACAACCACAGGCTTTAAAGGTAAAGACTTGAGTTGTTGTTTTCTTGCAAACCTTTGACATTTGATACAGGCTCTAACCTTTCTGCAAATGTCAGTGAATACGGTGGGCCAGTAGTATCCAACCCTGAGGATTTTGTAGGCTGTGGCTTTCCAGAAATGATGCCCTCCACATCGGCTATTGTGAAATTCAACCATGATCCTATCAGCCTCTTGTGGATTCATACATTTCAAAAGCACCCCCAAGGGATCTTTCCAATATAAAACTTGATCGACAAGGTAGTATTTGACTTCTTTGAGCTTCAGAGCTCTTGCCTTGTTTCTTTGCAGGCCATCTAGAGGCCGCAACTCCTGCAAAAAATATACGGAATCCTTATACCAAGGACATCGAGCCAACGGGGGTTTTGCTTGAGGATATATATCAGATAGCTGATCCTGTTGATTTTCTGAGCATTCATTTACCCCCAAAGCTTTTCAATTTTCTTCAGCCAACAACTTAGCTAAACCTTAACCTTTTGATTAATTTGGTAGGCCTCATTTCTAAGTCAAACTCAAGGATCTTGGCTATCCACTTACTCCTCCTCCCATCTATGTCAGGCTAAATAAGAATGTCTTTAACAATGGTCGAGGGGACATAGGCAATGCTTTTTGACTGCAGGACATAGGTTCTAAAGGCTTTGAGAGCCTTTACCAGGGCATAGGCCTGCTTCTCCATAATGTCGTACCTGACTTCGACATCCCTCAGAGCTCTTCTAAAATAGGCAATAGGCTTCTCTAGCCTGGCCTCGTTTGTCTGTAATAAAACAACAACCACTATGTCAGGTGAGGCAAAAGAGAAAATAAGGAAATCCTTTGAGTAATCTGTACTGATAAGCACAGGAGCTTCAGTTAAGGCCTTCTTTATCTACTCAAAGGAACTTCATGATTCAAAAGTCCACCTCACTTCATCTCCTTTCCTCAACATGGATGTTATAAGTCTTACCCCTTCAGCAAAGTTAGAAACAAATCTCCTTAGAAAATTAATGTTACCAAGGAGAGATTGGACCTCCTTCCTGGATCTTGGGATTGATAAGGCATGTATTGCCTCAACTCTACTAGGATCGATCTTGAATCCTTCAGCTGATACTATGTGACCCATCAACTTTCCCTCCTTCATGGCCAACAAAGATTTCTTGGTATTCAATGAAATGCCAAAACTCCTGCATTTTAGAAAAACCTTCCTGAGATGACAACAATGTTCTTTATCATATTTGGAAAAGTCTGTTATGTCATCCAGGTAGATGACCATAAACTTATCCCTTTCCCCAATGAAATCTATGTGCATGGCACGTTGAAACGTTGCCCTTGCATTCATCAATCCAAAAGGCATTTTAGCATACATGAATGTGCCCCATGGAGTGGTAAATGTCGTCTTTTCCCTGTCCTCAAGAAAAACAAAGATTTGATTGTATCCAGAGAAGCCATCGATCATGGAAATCATGGATGCTCCTGTTACCCTCTGCAATATATGTTCCATTTTTGGTAAGGGGTAATTGTCCTTCCGTGAGCTCCTATTCAGGTTTCTAAAATCTACACAGAGTTTGATTTCTCCATTCTTCATCCTTACTAGGACCAAGTTGGCCACCCACTCTGAATATCTCAGTGGCACAATGATCTGGGCCTGTAGCAGCTTCTTCACTTCCATCTCCATGATAGGCAGCAGCATAGGATTGATCTGTCTTAGCTTCTGCCTAAATGGCTTTGCCTCCTTTTTCAACGGGATTTTATCCTCAATGATAGAAGTGTCATATGTTTTGATATCTTCATAGGTCCAGGAAAAAACATCAACAAACTCCCTCAATAGTTCAGTGTATTCATCCCTATACTCCTTTTTCATACTTCTGGACAATTTGACAAACTTGGGTTCATTCTCAGTGCCAATGTTGCACTGAGTTGTATCAGCGTCATCCTCTAAGATTTCCCCTTTTAATGCCACATCATTTCTATCAAAAATCCTTTCCAAAGGAACCAGTCCCTTTGGAATATGATTGTTGGGCAGCTGCACAATGCTACGCTCTGCAATCTTATTCAGAAAATTACCCCCATCAAGCTTTTCTTCAGAGGCAGAGTCTTGGTCAATATGCATTTCTGAAAATTCTTCGACAGTCTCTAAGAATCTTTTGATATCAAGATCATCCTTGAACACCTTCCAATGTTTGACATTATCAGGTATAGAGGGCCTGTATTTTACTTCCACATCGTATTTGCATTTGGGTGCCAAGGGCACTTTCAAATTGCTTGCTGATGTAGCCAAGGAATCTGCCACTGTGTTCTTTTCTCTCGGGACGAAAGAAATGTTAAATGCTGAGAAGAAATTTTCAATTAGGTCCCATACCTCATTTATGTAACTCCTGAGTCGAGGATGCTTAGCCTGATAAGCGTTTCTGATCTGCTAGACTACCAATTCTGCATCTCTGAACACTGCTACCTCCTGAATTCTCATTTCCTTTGCATCTCTTAATCCTAGAATAAGAGCTTCATATTCTGCCACATATTTGGTTGTTTAAAATTCTAGCTTGTATGATAGAGATATGGTTTCCTGAGTAGGTGACACAAAAATATTCCAGCACCAGCACCTTCCCTGTAAGAGGCTCCATCAAAAAACATTTTTCAGACGGAGGTGATGGGGGAAGAAAATTCATGAGAAGTGGTGGGTTTCTTTCTAAGTTTTAGAAGAGGCTCAGGAGCATTAGTGAGTTGCAGTAGACTGGAACCTAAATCAGTGTCAAGGGAAAAGATAGGATGGTTGGTAGGATTGGCTTCATCATTGATTATATAGGCTAGCTGGGCCTCTTTGTACAACCTCCTGTGTTCCTCTCCAAAGACTGGAATGGTGGCATATGTGAGATCCATCTGCAATGTTCCTCCAAGATTTTTAATCCAAGACCTAGACAACAACATGCCAAACTTGGGGGGAACATCAGCTACCACAATGTCCATGACCACACTCTTCATTGGCTATTGAAATAAGGTCACGACCAGGTCTTTGATGACTCTTAGGCATTGAAATTTCCTGGAGTCAAAGGAGTAGAGGTCATGGTAGGCTCCGGTGACTTCTAGTCATAATTCTTCCATGATAGTTTTGGGCATGAGGTTGTGGGAAGCTCATGAATCCATGAGGAAATTATGCAACACTTTATCGTGTATGTTCAAGGAGGTGTAGAACAGACGGGATGAATCATCTCTATCTTCTACCATGGGACCTAGGACGACTGCTGGCTTTTCATCTTGGATATTTATTGAGTACGTGGAAGGCTGGGGGAGGTCAGATTGTAGCAACTTAGCGAGGGACCTTTTGAAATCTTCATTTTTAACTAGCTCGGATAGGGGTACAGGAATTCTAATCTTCTGAATCTCATGCTCAAAACTAAAGGAGGGGAGAGACTTAGGAGCTTCCCTTACCTCAGAGGCAAGTTCCTTGGCTGAGGGCAAAGCATTCTGAGTTTTCTTTTCTTTACTAGTGGTTGTTGTAGCTTTAGTAGGCCTTTTCTCTATGAGGGGCTGATCCTGGCTATCAAAATTTCCTTCTTTCTTTTTTGACCTGAGATGGTATCTTTTAGGGGTGTTGTTGGCCTTTTCCCCTTTACTCAACTCATTGATTTGAGTGTTGATAAGGGATTCTTGATATGCAGATTGAGTCAAATGAGGAAACGGGGAAGTGTCCTTGATGCAGTGAATTTCAGGGTCAATTTCTTCTACCTCCTCTCCTTCCTCATGAGCAACTATGTTGTTTTGGAGAGGGGTCTAAATCCTCTGATCATCTCTGTCTCCGCTCCTTTGTTCCTTTGGCAAAGTCTATGGCATATTGTTACCAGGCCTCCTGAAACCTCTGTTATCAGTATTATAGGGGTTTATGTACGTAGGCTTCCCCTCTAATTCCCACTTCTCCATCCTATCCGAGAGAGATTTCAACATTTTAGTTACCTCATCCATTTAAGGAGGAAGGGGAGAAGAATAGGATGAGGAGGCTTCATCTCTCCTCTTGGGTATGTCTCTGTCAGCCTTACTCTTGAGCTAGTCAACAACCAATATATTAGACTCTACTTCTACGGTTGTGTCCTATATGTGTGCCAGAGTGGTTTCTCTCCTTTCCCTCAACAGAAGGCAGAAATCGGGATCAAAAGCTCTAGAATAAGTGATCTTCACAGAGGCTTCTGAGGGCTTAATCTCAGCGGGGATTTTATGATACATCCTATTGAATCTCTTAGAGAAGTCAAAGACAAACTCTCCTTCTTTTCTCTTCAAGGACCCGAACTCTGTCATGTAATACATGAAGTCTTTTTTGTCTCCCCATTGTCTCAGAAAGGTGCTATCCAAAGCCTCAATCCCATCTATAGATCCAGGAGGTAGGGCTCTAAACCATTTCCTAGCTTCTCCTTCAAGGCTATGGGAAAAAATTCTCATCCATACATCTGCATGCATGATAACGTGATCATCTGTGAAGCTGTAAAAGGCTTCAAGGTGTTCTTCTACAGCTATGTCCCCTTCACCTGTGAACTTGGGTAGTTGCTTAAGATATCCATATGTTGGAAGGGCGTTAAGAGGCTGTGGTAACACAAGGGGAGCATACCTAGCAGCTATAATGGCCTCCATTCTGTTCATGGGGGGATTAAATCCTGCCATGGGAATATTAGGTGGAGGGGAACTCGGAGGAGAAGGGGTTCAAAAAGGGGGTACTGGGAAGGAGCTTCTGGAAAAAAAATGGGGGATTTAGGGAGAAGGCTAATGGACTTGAGTCCGCAGATGCTTCTCTTTGTGTAGAAGTGGCAACAGTAACAAGAGGAGAAGTGGTAAAGCTAGGAGTGGGGAAGTCTCCTGTGGTCCTAGTTTCATGCCAAGGTAGAGCTTCAGGGGAGAGGGGAGTGACAAGGATTTCTCCTTCTAATGCTAGACCAGGAGGAGAAAAATCAACAGGAACACTCCCAAAATTCAGGAAATGGGAAACCTTAGAAATAGGCTTGCTAGGAAGCTGGGAAGAAGAAAATGGAGTTTCTACAGAAGGAGATGGCAGATTACCTGGTTCGGCGGTAGAAGTTTCCCCTTCAGAGGCCTTTCCTTTTCTGAAAACCACCTCTAGATCAGCTACAGGTGTAGTTAGAGGCAGTTGTGGATGAGACCACGTATGTTTGCCTCTGGAAGACACAACTAAAACAACGGGTTCGCTCCAGTGGAGTCATCACAATGGAGTCTCCAGATGCATAGTAACAATCTTCAAAGGCTCTGATGCCTGATGCACCTTCAGAATTAGAGGCTCAATGTCGTTCAATCCCGGGGAAAATTTTCAACTTCATCCCCGGAAACGGCGCCAGAAATGTTAGCGTCAGAAGTCACTCCTAGATTGCGACAAGAGCAAAGCCCAATGCCCATCAGTTTTATGCCATGATAAGTTTAATGGGTGATCAAATGGTTAGAGACCCAGGACGAAATCACTCTAGCTCAGGGACCAGGTCTGGTATGTAAATAACAAAGGAGGTCTTGATCTAACTTCAGTCAATGGGTTGATTATAAAATGAGTAGGTGGAAGACTTGGTGAGAGGAGTGAGCAAAACTACCTCGAGCAATAGGCCTTTCAGCAGTTTGCAGAAGAAAAACTCTAAATGCAAGATCCTCTTGGTTCAGAGTTTCAGGAAACTGAAGGGGTGACTTGACTGGATCCTCCAATTCCAAGTCATTCAGCGTTGAGAAAATCACAAGACCAATTAGAGACAACGCAACTGTTACAGTGATCCAACCTACATCATCCTATAGTAGCTACAACTCGACTGGATCCTCCAATTCTGAGTTATTCTAACACAGTGCAAACAAAGATATGAAAGAAACTAACATTCATAAGGCAAGAAGTCTCAAGAGTCAATGCATAACCAAAATAACCAGTGCTTCGTTAAAGCTTTTACAATCAGAAGCCTTGCTCAACCATCGATACTAAACAAAATACAAAAATTGAATACATATACTCAGAAAAATTCGCACAACAGAGGTGTGCTAGACTTTCAGGATGGGGCGTCTCTTCAATCAAATATGGCCTCCACTCCTCTGTCATATGCCATCTTAACTCTGCATGGCTCATGCTAAGGGGTAGTTGAGCCCTTAAATGTCGAATTAGCATGCACAGACTTCCCTGGTGAGTCGAGGATATCGACATGGCTTCTATGGGAAAACCAGTACAAAGGACCATCTCGGGCAGACTTCTTGCTGGGACATCCATACCTCGCAATTAATGAGTGAGGCGAGGTTTCAACCACCCTCTCTCTTCTTCATTCACTTCGAGCAGGTATCAGGATTGAGATCAAGTTGAACTGGCACCTAGAGAACATGGTGATTCCTTCTGCAGCTAAACCTGGTGCTTCGCCCCCCTTCGTACAACTCTTTCTATCACCCCCAAGTGACTATGGGCTGTGACCTTGTGCGTATCTTCAAAAGCACTTTTGACACTTCGCGTCTCACGACTAGGAGGAGGTTGTTCCTCATGCTTCAAAGCTACGATAGGAGAAATGGTGACATAGCCTAATCACACGCCACACGTCCCTCTGGATGGACGACTGAGATCTTCCGATGATACTGTGGGCCCAAGTTCTGAATGCTTTCAGTGCTTCGCATCTCGTAGCTATGAAGGAGCTACTTCTTGTGCTTCAAAGTCATGTTGGGAGAAAAGGTGAAAAGCCTAATCGTGCACCACATGTCCCTGCAGAATGGATGGTTGAGATGCTTTCGACGCTTCGGGATCTACCTTGCCACACGATAAACATTAGTGCCCCTTCTCCAGGGCTGCTCCTTTGTGACCAGGCGCCAAAACCATGGGCCTGCCTCTGGGTGCTTTCGACACTTCAGGGTTCGGGGTTTTGAGATGTGAAATGACAAGGAGCCCTTACCCTTCGAAATCTCGAATGCTGAAATGTTGACATGACTAGATCTTGCACCACACCTCCTTTGGATCAAACGGCTGAGATGACGTCGACGGTTGCACTATGAAAATCCTGAAAGGCCCCACCTGTGGCTCAGATCTTGCACCATGTGTCCTTCTAATGAACGGTCCTGATCCTCTTGGCAATACTGTGGGATTGGGTCTGGGACGCCCTCGGCACTTCGTGTCTCGAGGATCCCAGTTGCAAGAAAAGTGCTTCAAGGTCGTGATGGGCGAAGTGGCGACATAGCCTAATTGCATGCCACGTGTCCCTCTGGATGGATGATCCTGATCATTTTATGAATGTAATATAAGCGCTCTCCATCACGCTAATCGTGGAAAAATTCTATTAACTGCGATTTCTCGCCGACCGTCGATTTGCTTCGCTAATTGATCCTTGCCGTTGAAATCAGACTGCTCGCTCGCTTGATTTTAAACCCAAAATGAACTTCTCCTGTGGGCTACACTTGGCGCTTAGGCTGCGGCCTTGGACTAGAACGCATTTGATGGGTTTTCACACCCCATTTCTTCGCATTCTACATCAAGGGTCTGAAATTGGGAAATAACACCCCGCTTGCAAGAATTGGTGCTAACACCAAGATAAATGTTGTGTCTCTTATGATTGTGTATTTCTCAGTGATCTTGTCTTATGTTGTTGTTATTTATTGAAATGAAAAGAACTATAATAATGGCTTAAACATTAACAATTTAGGTGGACGAGGTAGGGGATTTACTCCCCTTCCTTTGAATTCATGAACCATTCCCTTCCTTGGCCACATTTAGGTGGATTTAAATTGAAGCCTTTGGTTCATGGGATAGGGTGAGTGGAAATGAGAAGGTTTGTGTGGTTCTAGATAGTTAGTTCTCCGTCTTTCCTTATTGTGCAAAGAGTTTCCATTGTGTTTGTCTTTTGATTAAGGTGTCATTATACTTAAATAGGTGATGCTTTAAAATTAGTGAATCCAAGGGTATGTTCTTTGGAGAGTTTTGTTGATGGTGGTTGAGGAGGAAAGGGAACAAATTATGCAGGGCTCTAATGATGATGTCGAGTCTCCAATTATGATGACATCCTAGTTGGTTTGATTGCCTAAGAACCTAAGGCCTTAGTAGGTGATAAGGGCTTCAACTTCAATATTAATGCATTGTCCAATTACCCAGGAAAATGATGTTTCTTGTTATCATTCATAGTAAACCTTCCCCACCTGCCCTCACCCCCCAAAACCAACACTTGTAGCCCCTAATTTTGTTAAAATATTTTAGATATTAATGCTTTTAATAGATATTAGAAAAAAAATCATGATTTTTTTTCCTTCGAAGCAACATTTTTAAAGTTTATTTTAGTAACTATATGCCCTGGCATTACCCCTTAATTACATTTTATTTTATTTTCAAGGGTTGATTCCAAATTAACATTTAATTTTTAAGGTTTCTTAAATAATTTAAATTTTATTTTTTTCCTTTGTATCAAAGAAATGTCTTTTGGAAATACATTTTATTAAAGAAAATGAAAATAAAAACTTTAAGTTGATGTATATGACATTTTTTTTTAGTAAATAAAAGAGAGAAAATATATTACCTTAAAAAATTCAAAAAAATACATTGATCTTTGCTTGCCACATGTTTCACCACATCAGGGAAAGCAAAACATGTGGCTTGCAGAAACATTTGAAAATCATAGCGGTTTTTTCAGAGATCAACTTGTTAGTTGTCATGTTACTTACATAAGACGTGTCTGGTGTCATGCACTAGAGAACATGGCCACCATGGTTGTAGTTATAGATCATAAAACTTAACAAAACTGAAAAAAATTTGAATCCTGAAACATAAGCTGAGAGAGAAGCTAGAAATCTGGCAAACTCAGGCATCCATCGGTGCCATAGGTAAAGACAAACTTTTGTCCATAGGTCGGACAATGAATTTTCTCCAGAATATCTGACAAGGCATCGAACATGAGGTCCATGCGTCGACTGAGAGTGTGTTGATTCTGAGTTTGATCCTCCAAAATTCCCCACTAAGGACAAGAGGGAAGGGTTCTAAGGTGTTGCAATGGCAGGGCCCTAGAATCAAAACCCTAGGGGAAATAGGCTCACTCCGGTGTTTCTTAAGCAAGGCCTCGTGCTCTTTCCTCCTTCCTTAGGTCAAACTTGGAAAAACGGCTAGCATAAAGGATAAGTCAAGACAAGAGAGTGAGGTGAGGGAGAGTGTTGCAATGGCAAGGCCCTATCACCAAACCCTAGAAGCAGGACGGCCCTAGGTGTAGATAACCTAGGCCTGGGATGTCTCCTCCTTCTTAACTTTTAAAAGCACAACTAGCACAAGGGAAGAAATGAAAAGAGTGTAGCAAAGGCTAGGCTCTTCCTCCCTTCTTCAATGGCTGAATATTTCTCTTTTAGGGGACATGAAACAAGGAACTACTTGTGTGCTTGTCACCTAGGGTTTTAAATCAAAAAATTTTATAAATAAATGCAAGAATACAAGCCTACAACCATTCAATTAAGAAGTTTTGCAGAAAATACACTTACATATCATGAAGAAATAGCAATGCAAACCCTAGTTGTAAACCTTCCTTCAAGAGAAATGCCAAATATGCCAAGAAAATCCTTCCATCAACAAGTGCGCCTCACTTCAAAAGACCAAATACCCAACAAGGGCGCAAAAATTAGACCTCACAAGAGAGTGAGTTTGTGTGTTATTGTCAAAATGAGGGGAAAACTCCTCAATATATACTGTATCATGACCTCTAATTAAAATTAGGTCATTAAAAATAGCCGACAAGGCTACAAACCAAAATTATATTGTATTTATATTAAATTGCTAGATCAAAGCCCTAAATGAGCATAAGCAAGACGTCAAGCCCCACTAAGGGAGACGTTATCCCTTTTAGGGAAAAATCCAGCATCAAATGACAAAACATTGGCCCTCTTTGGGCCTCCCAATCATGCCACACGTACCAGTTGCCCTATCAAACTGCCATAAGCTGAAGGTGACATCAATGGCTCCTAGGTGACATCCTGGGCCATCAAAGGGGAACGTTCCACTGGAAGTGGGTCAACCCCCTGGGTTGGGCTCAACCAAAGTGTCCTAGATGGAACGTCCTTCTTCTTCTCAAGTGCAAAAGCTCAATCAAGCATTGTCCTATCTCTTCCCCTGGTGGGGTCCCAACAACCATATGATGGGCTCTCTAGCCCCATGGAGATCCAAACTAATCATCTCCCCATGTGTACCGATCCAACTGGTACCTGTCTGTTGGGCATGGTCCTGCACATCAAAAACTTCGCCCTCCATGGGCTCATTAGTCACAGGGATCATAGCAATGTTGATCATGTCTCATCATTAATATTATCAAACATATGCATAAAATCCCTGATACATCATCCAATAGCTCAAAAATATTACAAAGGCCTACAATACAAGGTTGAAGAAAGGGACAAGACACCCTATTGGGCTAGTATCCATAAGGAAAGGAAAGTCTCCAAGGGGTATCATCCAAGCCATGTAGAATGAGGTGATGTGGATAAGGGATGTCTAGACATACGGGTAGAGTGAAAGACAGGGATGCATGATATTACCTATGGGTGCCTTTGTAGAAGGCGAGTTGTACCCGTCATGGATGCAATTTTTCCAAGCCCTTTATTGCCTTTATTCTTTCTTTTCTTTCTTTTCTTTTTCTCTTTTTATTTCAAGGACTAACTAGAGGACACTGCCTTGGCGTGGTGACCAGAGCTAACAGTGTTACCCACAAGCACTTTCACAGAGATGATAAGGTTGGCTCGTGATGAGACCCCCTTTCCCTTGGCCATGCAACCAAAGGTCACTGCCCTAGCGTGGTAACTAGATATTGGCAATGTCATGCTGTTAGGTACCCATGAACATAATAGGTTGGCTCGTGATGAGACCCCCTATCCTCTTGGCTAGGTCTTGTTTTGTTATTTTCTTAGGGTCCCTCCTATTTCTTGTTGAGAGGCCTTTTATTGCCTTCTCGGGGATCCCTGGGCGAGGCATCTCTAGGTTTCATTTTTATGGATTTTATCTTTTACCAGCTGCTTTTACCTTCTGGACCTTTAGCCCCTTCTTCCCATGAGATAAGGTGCAACCCCACAAATATATCATCCTAATGCCCAAACTAGGAGAATGGAACAAATGAGTGGGAGATAAGATGAAAAACTGATGATATGATGGGAGCAGACGATGGTTTTTTAGAAATCCCCCCGGTGGAAAACCAAAACCTATGGGTACAGGCTTGCTAGGACAACCTATCAATCCCCTCAACAATGGTCAAGTGGGTCAATGTAAGATCCAAGAAGTTGTTAGAAATAAAAGGAGTAAGATGCATATATTTGAAGGTTATAATGATCAAAAGTGACACATACCATGATACTTGGACTAATTACCTCCTGGAGCAAGAGCCTTCTCCGACACAAGACCAGGTCGATGGTGATGGATGTTGTTGTTGCTGACAAGACAAACCTGATGAAAGAAGAGATGGATGGGACCTCCAGGGCCATGCTCAGGTCAATCCTGCTCTCGTTACTCCATGTCTAGGACTTGTGGGCCTCGAGACATGATCTCCTAGTTATCCCTAAAAATCAGGGATAACATCTGGCTCCAACTCGAGGACATGTGCTCACCATAGAGCGCATGAGAACCTCAACATCTTTGGAATAACCTGCAAACCTGCTCAACTTGATAGGGGCATCAGTAACAACGGTGGGGTGGTATTGCCACCCCGCATATATATATATATATAACTGAAAAATAATCAACAATACAAAGAAAACTACTCACCTACACTTACCTTTGGCTGGATGTTTGGTGTAGTCAAATAACCAATGAAGCCAATCCAACAATGTCTCACAATACCTACCTTTGTGCTTCATCATAAACCAGAACAGTGACAAATCAAGCACAAAAATGACATGGGTTAGAGCATATATCATATCGTCGGAAGTCATAAAGTCTAACTCATGGAGGCGGGTGGGAGGGATAAAATCCTGTCGAGTCCATCTCTGAGGAAAATGCTCAATCCACTTCAAAAAAGGTTCATGAGGAGTGCAAGGTCCAGAAAATTGACTCAAATGGCCTACCAACTGGCTACCTAGGGCATCCTCACATTTTGAAGTTAAGGAATGGATCGACAAAGATTTAGGAGATGACTGATAAACTACCAAGGGAAGGCTAAAAAACTGGGATAACTGACTCAAACTTGCAGTATCCAACCAACCCTTGGAGTCTAGGGTTTTCCTAAGAGGAATCTCAACATAAAAAATGTACTTCCCAACCACACCTCTAATGGACAAGCATGGTAAAGTTGTAACAGGTGGCTGGAGTGAGAAGTCATGAGAATAAACAATGTTTTTAATTGTATCAAAATCTGAGCAGAGTGATGATTGATGATCATCTTCATAAAACAAACCCAAATGCTCGGAGGAACAGTCATCAAAGTCTTCAAGGTATGAACGAAAATCATTAGGAGAACAAGGTACTGGGTCATCCTTGGGTTTTTGGAGAGTACGGGTAAAAACCTCATTTCCTTGTTGCCACTGGTCAAAAGTAATCTGTTGTGACAATTGTAAGGGAAAAACCTAGAAATGACTCTCAGTGTCATAGATGGGATCCAAGTCATAACCAATTATATCCCACCTACGTCTCCCAACATGTATGAACTCATCAATGTTATCAACAATGTCACTATCTGTGTCATAACATGCGGGGTTTGAAACATTTGAACATTCATTCTCCTCCTCCTTATTTCCTTCATCATAAAGTAAAGCATCATCAAAGACTAGGGGAGGAGGGTAACTTACTATTTCTTCTTGTGCAAGGGCTTTGAGGACTTTGGTGTTTTCATCATGTGTTGTGGTCTCATCCTCAGGAATTACCCCTTCTTCTTCATCTGAATCATGCGACAAGGTGTCATCGAAATCCTGAAAAGGAAAGAAACTAACCTCATCTTTGCTTTATCATGCAGGAGAAACGGGTTCTTGGATGATCTCATCAGAAGGAGGAGCACGGGTGGATACTTCAACATCTCACTTAGGTTCTTGCTCCTTAGTCACATCCTCATTCTACTGGTCAAAAACTTGTTCCCTTCTCTCTTGTGGATCTTCAGCAAAGGTTTCAAGGGAGACTAGTTTTATCAAGCTAAGAATTTCCATGGCATTGGTTCTGGACAAGAAGAGATTCTTTTCGATTTGAATGGCCATGTTGTGAGCTTCTGCAAGTGTTTTTGGATTCTTCTTATTTAGAAGAAAGCCCAAACGCCCTTGAATTCCATTAGTATAGAGATAAACGAGGTACTTGTCTTTAAGACGATGGCTTTGAGGAATCTGGTAAAGCAACTTCTGGAACCTGGCCCTGAAAACTCTGAAAATCTCAGGTTTTGTTTGTTTTATGCCTTCAAGTCCTTTCAGTAATGATTGTATATCTTCCATTTTCATAGCTCATTTCGCAAGGAATACTTCTTCAAAATGGTCCATAGATGTGATGCTGGCAGCTGGAAGATTATCATACCACCTTCTAGCCCCTCCATGCAGAGAGGCAGAGAAGAGTTTCATCACCAAGTCTTCAGCCTCGTCACTGACAGGGAAGTATTGAAAAAACTCCCAAAATTTGCTCATGTGATAATTGGGACTTTCTCCATCGATGCCAGCAAATCAAGGGAGCCATCTCTCATAAAAGGGAGGCATTTTTCTGGGGTATCCCGGGATTTTACTCATGTCAAAAGGCTTGTAGTTCCCTGGATCCCATTGTGAAGTCATAGTTGGCTTCATCATTAGTGGAGTCACCAGATAATTTGCTTGAAACTATCAAAGAAAAGGGGAATAAAACCCTAGTGGAGGTGCCAGGTAAGCTTGTAAGAAAAGGTCTATGAGGCAAGGCTTACCAAAAAGATTTTTCATTGAGGAAGATTGACTCAGTGTTCCCCAGCAACGGCGCCAAAATGTTATCGCACAGTTTGTAGCTAGGTCAAATGGCTAGAAGGTAGAGGCCAAAATGGCGTAACAGGAACCTACCCCACCCAATGTCACCACAATGGGGAGGTTCTTTCTATTCAGGGAGGTTATCCCAAGGGAAACGTCCCCGGTAACCTGGGGTTTTGAAGAGGCAAAGGTATAAAGCTTAAAGTAGAATTTCCTCCTCACAGGTTACCACCTAGGTCAGATAGTCCGGCTAAACAACCAATAATGAAGTGTAGGCCCAAATGAAAACACCTGCCCGGAACAAGACAATAGCAACACAATATATATGCATGCTATAATTCAATGGGTTAGTACTTCATATAACTATCTGATGTCAATAGATTAGCAATTATGACAATAGATATTGACGAGATCAATGTTGATTAATATAGCAATGGAACAATGTTAATTCATCAATAAATATTGAGATGATGTAGCCAACAATGTATTTAATCAATCCTTTACTCAATAAATTCTTTCAAACCATCATTTAATTTCTTATCAAAGACATATGTTGCGTCAAGATGAAATAACCAAGTATGATATTAGCCTAATTAGGGTTAGCTAGTTAGTTAGGGTTTCAAATTTTAAGAGTTTTAAGAAGTTGTTTGAGCACTATCACTTCAACGTTGTGGATCTAAGATCAGTGCCTATGGTTAAATGGAGTCAATTTAAGAGAGGACACAAAATTGAAGGGATAACAGGCTAAGGACAAGAGGGAAGGGTTCTAAGGTGTTTCAATGGCAGGGCCCTAGAATCAAAACCCTAGGGGAAAGAAGCTCGCTCCGGTGTTGCTTAAGCAAGGCCTCGTGCTCTTTCCTCCTTCCTTAGGTCAAACTTGGCAAAATGGATAGCATAAAGGATAAGTCAAGACAAGAGAGTGAGGTGAGGGAGAGCGTTGCAATGGCAAGGCCCTATCACCAAACCCTAGAAGCAGGACGACCCTAGGTGTAGATAACCTAGGCTTGGGACGTCTCCTCCTTCTTAACTTTTAAAAGCACATCTAGCACAAGGGAAGAAGTGAAAAGAGTGTAGCAAAGGCTAGCCTCTTCCTTCCTTCTTCAATGGTTGAATATTTCTCTTTTAGGGGACATGAAACAAGGAACTACTTGTGTGCTTGTCACCTAGGGTTTTAAATCAACAAATTTTATAAATAAATGCAAGAATACAAGCCTACAACCATTCAATTAAGAAGTTTTGCAGAAAATACACTTACATATCATGAAGAAATAGCAATGCAAACCCTAGTTGTAAACCTTCCTTCAAGAGAAATTCCAAATATGCCAAGAAAATCCTTCCATCAACAAGTGCGCCTCACTTCAAAAGACCAAATACCCAACAAGGGCGCAAAAATCAGACCTCACAAGAGAGTGAGTTTGTTTGTTATTGTCAAAATGAGGGAAGTATAGATAACCTCATTGGGACTAATCTTAACAAAATCTTCATTTGGAGTTTTCTCATTTTCAAATGTAACCCTTTTAGGATTTCTAGAATGAGGAAGTTTCTTTCTTCTTTCATGTTCTTCTTTGTCTACTCTCACAACTTCAACCTCTGTTACTTTTTGTTTCTTGTTCCTTCCTTCTTATGTCTTTTTAATATGAAAAGTGTTGATTACATGCATGATATTATTATTTGTAGAGTAAATCCTCATTAACATATGTGAAATCCGTTTAGCAAGATCCTGTAAAAATAAAATATAACATTTCTATGTTAAATAAAATAAAAAAAATTAACATGCTACTAAAAATAATAAAAGATACAAAAATAATAAATAAATAAAAACTTACATTGTTGCTCCGGATTATTTTCAGCATGAAATGAGAGCAGAGATATAATAAATAAATGTACAGAGATGTATTCGATATCCAACAAAATAACATAAATATATCAGAGATATAGTAATACATAATTTCTATTAATGTGCGAAATGTACAGACCTGTAAAAATACAGAGTGAAAGACTCGCTAGAATGGTGGCAGCTTATCTCTGAGAAGATATGTGATGGCTAATCTCATTCGCAAGAAGATGATTGTTACAACGAAGCTTCAAAGGAATTTTTAACATAAGTAAAATCCAAAACCCTAACCCCGGAAGATGAAAATCCAAAAGGTTTGCGGGCCTCGATGGGGGTAGTTGATACGTCAACTTCTCGAGGGCATAACTTTTGCATACGATCTCTGTTTGGGGCACTCGATACACCGTTAGAAAGGTCTAACTGAGAAGAATGTTTTTTGACTGCCCCAGATCAATTCCTTTAATTTTCACTTGGGCCCCAAATCCCAAAAAAAACGTCGTTTAGGGCCTCAAAATGACCACGGAATTTTGGAACCCGAAAAACTATCGAAAAACTGCCAAGATGGAAAACTATTTTTTGAGCCCGTGGAATAGGTGGGTGGCCACCGATATCCACTTGGATCAATTGTCTTTCTCAATTTCATCAATTGTGGATGCACATAATTCTATAAAACATTCATCTTTGTTATAATTGTTCAATTTCAAACAATATGTAATCTTGATATAAGTCTTTCCTTGTTTGACGAGTGCATAAACAATATTTGTGTCTGACATCAAACATATATCTCGTAGCAATATAAGTGTCTGATAATTTCCTTGCACATGTTCAAACTCGACAAAATACAAATATAAATGTTCACCATTGTTGCCTTGCTTGTCTTTAACAAACCAAGAATATTATAGTTTGGTTTCACCTTCCACAGATTTCCACTCCCTAACATTCTTCATTGCCCTTGACAACTCAGGTGTTGTGCCATCAATTTGTTGCCTAGCATTCATGGAGGTTCCAATTTCAATTTTGGATGACATTATTGCAGTTCATGATCCAGATATATTCATAGATAATCTATTTTCTGCCATTTTTCCTATAGAAAAAAATAAATAAAAAATTAGGCCTTTTATATTATAATAAATTAAAAAAAAAAACATTGAATATAAGAACTAAGTTAAAAACAAATTGACCCATGGAGTTACTGGGGCGATGTCAGGACCAAGCCTTGGCTTACAGGGGCCTAAGGCGATGTCAGACTCACCTAAGGTAGCCCTTCTTCCAAGCCATGGAAGCCCCCAAGGCTTGGTCGCGGGGGGGCATCCCACGCGGCCAAGCCGTAGGCATGCCCGGGGCTTGACCGCGGGGCTGGTTGGGCCGAGGCAATGTCGGCATCGTCCTAGCCCCCCCACAACCAAGCTCGGGTGTGTGCTCAGGGCTTGGCGTCGGGGTCCTGGGGCGATGTCGGGCATCGTCCTGAGCACCCCCGTAGGCCAAATCACAGTCATGAGTGGGAGGGGAATTCCGCCCAGTAACCACCATGGGAAAATCTAAAAAAAAATCAGTAAAAAACAATAAAAGGAGTAAATTTTTCTAAAAATCTATACTAAATTTGCCTTTTTTTTCTTCTTTTTTTGAAAAATCTTAAGAATTTTGTTAAAAAATATTTGGAAAAGGTCTCAATTTTTTTAAAAAGTTGTGATTTTTTTTATAAAAAATTAGAAAACATCTAAAAAAATTTAGGGTTTTTATAATTTTCGCATGAAAATTTCTTATGTGATTCAAAGATGATCTTATAAATGTTTTCTTAGTAAATGGTAAGAATTTAAAAAATAACTAACCTCTGAAATGCTAGATTCTCCTCGATGTTTCTTCCTTGTAACTGGCTCCAAATTATTTAACGAATATTGTCCAAGATTTCACGTAATGTAAAAAGAAGAAACAAGATTGTGTATATATAACACATATGATATAAATTATTGTTAGTATAACGAATGTGGGATAAATAAAAATGAAGAAGATTGTCTACATATATACCTAAAATTATATGGATCATCGCTATGTTTAATGAATGTGGGATAAATAAACAAACATGACAAATATTGTAATTAAAAAGTAAATAATGAAATAAAAGATTAAAAGTTGTTTTTAATTTTGAAGGGAAAATAATAAAGGGAAAAAATTGGGG
>ML796290.1:270354-281112 GCA_009831015.1 Picea engelmannii | reverse complement strand
TAGATAGATAGATAGATAGATAGATATTCAATTGAGTTTAGCCCGAGTGGTTTGTTCTGAGGGGTGTTTTCCCCTACACCCAAGTTTAATTCCCACAAGTAACATGTTTGGCTCTTAAATGAGCATGCTATCGAAAAAACCTTGTCTTTCTACAAAATTTGGTTTACCCTTGGTAGCATCCTCGAAATGAGGGGAAGTACTCAGTGGGTTTCCCCAGGAGTTGTTATATATATATTCCATGGTAATAAAATAATTAGATGGTGTGGATTCTAGTTTCTACGATTCAGTGAGTACAAAAATTAGGGTGACTCATCTAACAATGTAGACTTCAAAATACTAAAGCCATGGTCTCAATATTCTTGTCTCAAGTGCAATATGAGTGACAATACCATTTCCACACTTACCAAGTCCACCCCCTTGTGTAAACCCTAGGTTGAAGTAATTTAGAACCTAAACATATAGTATACTTTTCAAAATTGAATAAAAGCTGCTCATAAGTAGTTAACACTGCATGAAAAGAAGTATCATCAAAAAAGGGTGGAGTGCCCTCTTGTAAATTGACAAGAACTTCCCACAATTCACAATTGTGGGACTCGCTGTTCATTATCTCCTAATTCACCATTGTTAGGAATTGTTTCTAAGTAGCCACTAACATGGGAGGAGATGTGTTAATAGAAGCAACATGTTTGTGTCAAGGCACTAAATATCCTCTTCCAAAGGTTCAAGTCTTCCTTCTCCTTGAATTCATCCATGAGTTTTTGAAAGAGACATTCCAAGGTATTTTTCATTCTATTAATATGTCCAACTCTCAACTTGTTCATCATATTTTCATGCAAACCTCCAAATTACTTTTAGTATTTCTCAATTTGCTTGTACAAGGCCTTGATTGAAGAGTAACAAACTCTAGATGGACTTGTCCTTCTTAATCAATTCTTAAACCAAAGATCATAATCATTTTTCAAGTTTTGATACTCATTATCACTTTGTAGTGTGATACAACTTTTTAATGAAGCTTAATATAAATGTCCCGCGATGAATTGACTTCATTTTAAAGTTAGATATGTGTTCCCTATAATGAAACATTTTATGCATAAACATTAAGATTATTATTATGCAAAGAGATAACTTCAATGTGAAGCTTGACATTACTACCCTCCAATGAAACAACTATGTCTCAAAGCTAGGTGGAAGTGTCCCACCATGAAGTAACTCCTCACAAAGTTGGGTATTAGAGCCCTACAAGAGGTTTTTTCATGAATCATTGTATCCAACTTACAACATTTAAATTGAAGTCCTTTGACTAGAAGTTATGAGTGGCATGTATCAATTCTACCAAAGTTGCTCGATGCTTACATGCGGTTCTCACTATTATTGCAAGTACAAACACTCATTGAACACGAGCACAAGTATAAACATCATTGGAGAAATTTAAACTTCGGTGGGGGGAATCACAACACTTCACTTTCACCAACCCAACAAGACATCATTGACGAACGAGAGTACTTTCTACTACACCAAGATTTATAATATACAAAAGTGACAAATATGACTAAGTTACCTCCCCTTTCTTGGTTCATCGAAGGACACACACTTACATATCTATACCACACATGTTTATATGCACCTACCCTCTATTCCATGCATGTTTTTCTTACACCCACCTACATAAAGTTTTGTGACTATATCACCTAAGCATGGAACAAGATGTATTTTTTTTAACACTAGTAGTGAAGATTTTATATTAAAATCACCATTGTCAAACCATCCATATTAGGGTTTACAAAATTGGGAGGTTGCTCTAGTACCCTAATCCCTAAGTCATCAATCATTGATGTTCCATTCAAAAAATAACTAACATTACATGTCCAATTCCATCTAGATACAAAACCATGAGTGTCGTTGAACATATTGGCCTAATAAAACCACAAAATGACAACATATTCTAACGTTGAAATTAAAACTAAAATTTAAAAAGACCCAAAGAGGGCTTTAGTGTGCAAGTCCCCCTGTTGTGTTGGGTCATCATGTGCCCTTGCTACAATCCCTATGTTGTTGGCATTCATCCCAGGGGAAGTTTCAATAGAGGCGATGGAGTGGTCCAAAGAGGCTCCAGAAGCATGCACAAGACATACATCAGGGGGGTCCACAAAGGTAGCAAGTAGGTCAAATGAAGTTGAATCCACAAAAGTGTCAAATGCAGTAAGTGAAGAAGACACCATGAGGGTAGTGGGAAGATTGAAGTGAACCACCATGTGGCGACTCCAATGACGTAATAGTGGAGTCTATCTCCATTTGTTTCCAACTGTATATTGTCATGGAGGCACAAGACTCTAACTCCCATTCTCTCAAACTTAGAATAAGCTCCCATGTCTCAATTGCACATTGACCCATGATCCTATTGTTCTCTTTCAACTAGTGTTCAAACTCTTCTTTCCATCGATTCCATTGCAACACCGAGTAGTTGATGTTACGATTCGCTCCACCACATCCTTTTCACACTACTTCAAACACTTCTGCAATTCCTTCAAGTCATAGTGAATGCAACATTGATGGTGTTAATGGCAATGTGTCGTCATTGCGCTCGTGGGAGACTTAGGGCTACCCAAGTCCAAAATTCCCAGTGCTAGTTGGGTTCCCAACCTCTCCACCTACATACAAACAATGCCCTCTACCCTTAACATGAGAAGACTTAAACAACCCATCCACCAATTCATCCCACACATAGGAGATCTCCCTGGCTTTGCATTGTTCAATATTGCACTAGATGAAGTGTGTTGAAGGTATAAGGCAATGAGAGCACTTGATTTCCCTCACCCCTTTCACATATTATGTTGCATGTTGAGTGAGAGGATATCCCTTTAACACTATTCTTAGGAGGGGACAAGTGACAAGTGATGGTATGATCCCCCTCCCTTTTTCTTAGTTGATCCACACCAAGAAGAACCCCTACGTTGTCTTGTTTATTCACCTTTGATCTGATGTAGATTGAGGGGGAGAGTTTATTCACATAAAGCTCTTATGATTATTATGGAGTCGTCAAAACTTCTGACTTTACGAACTCCTTTTTGTTTGAGAGCAATGAGGCCCAACAAAACCACAAACACTTCTACATTATTATTCATGATGATGCCAAGTCCCCCAACATATTCTAAGCATTTTATTTCTTCAAAGTCATAGACCCCCAACACACACCTACGACCCCTATAGAGAAAAATGTATTTAACATTCCATTCCACGCCCATTTCTATCAAATTCAACATTTTCACAAACATGAAATCACTTTAAAACACTTATTATACCAAACCTTAAAAATTCAACAAATTAACTCAAAAAAAATAACCATTTAAAAATTCAACAAATTAACCCAAAAAAATTAACCATTGCGACTTGTAGTATATAAAAAGAATTCGCTACGCATCATCCACTATTAATGTTAATTTGGATCGAGAAAAAAAAAGGCCAACAATTCATGCAAACACTACTAATTTTATATTTAAAAATAAAAAATAAAAAAATAAAACTAATCAAACTTGTAAGTCTTTCAAGTATCCCATCCTCCTCTTAAAAACAAGCCTCTCTGTAGTGTCCCCAAGGCCGAACCCCATTGTAAAACATGTTTTAAAAGAAATTGTAATTATGTTTTATAGGTTGGTGAGCCAAGTTTTGTATAAGCTGGTAAGCTTATGTGTCTGTCAGACCGGGGAGCCTAAGTGTTGAGGGCCAAGAGCCTGCTGTTGTACTTGTATGTATGCAGAATGATTAATAAAATACAAACACCGCCATGTGTAGACCGACCATGATGAATGAGTGAAGGGGGACTGAGCGTCCACAGAATGGACAAGGAATTAGGGGCTGGAGGAGGGAAAAAGGGGCTAAGTGTTGAGCCTAGAGGGCTTAAGCCTTGGGAATAATATTTTAATATTATTACAAATGAAAAGTACATTATATGTTTTAACCTAAGTCCTTTTTGGAAGGACATGTGATTTCCAAATGGTGGGAGGCACGCATGTTGTCGGAACGCATGCAGACGCATAGTCGACAGTGTCAACCTTGACCTTGCAATAAAAGCCGCGATAAGCCGTGTTGGGGGTTCTCTTCTCCATTTCGACTCACGGACTGCCAGGAGGAACGGATCTGACCCTTGCAGAAACACCCTCGTACATCTTCTGAACCGTCTGAACCTGCGTTGACCCTTGCGTGGATTGTATGTCACGCATTCCCGACACCAGAGCGTGAGTCTATCCTGGGTAGAGCGGAATGGGAAATGACCATTCTGTCGGAGGGGGAAGTAGAGGGAGTCTGGGTAATTCCCTGCGAAAATTGCTTCTCAGGAGATTCCGAAAATCAACACCGTGAGACCTAGCTGCCATTGTTGAGCTTGTTCTGAAAGGTCTGAGTCTGTATTCCCGGTTGACTGTGGTGGTCATGCAGAGATGGATTGCGCGTGAACTATTGTCCAGTCCAGGTGGTGATTGTGCTTGTGTGTGATCTCTCTCTAGGCGAGGGAGGTGGATGTTGGGGAAAGAGGTTTCTTCCAGAGAGTGTCCAGCACCAGCTTCAGACTCTGAGACTTCCTGATCCGGCCTATTGCCGAGACCTAGAGAGGGATTTTAGCACCGATGGACTATGCGTGTGAAGGTGTATACTTCTGGGCGGAATAGGCATGTGGGGAATGAGAGTCTGGTAGTAGTGGGCGTAAGATGGCATCTTTGGGAAGAACCTCTCCAGGTATTTCCGTGTTGTTTTCCCTGTAACCTCAGCCTAGCCTAGGATTCCTTGCCTTGGGGTGGAGCTCGGTCCCAGCTCGGGGGTGACCCACTGTTGAGATGATGAGCAGTGTGGTCTAAGGCTGGGAGGTTCGTGGAAGGTCTGCACTTGGTTGGTGGAACCACCATTGTTACAAGATAAGTGTTTATCTATGTTCTTGTCACATTTGGCATGACTGTGTTGTATATATTATCATGTTTTCCGTTGTGTATAAGAATTAGTATGAAGTGCAATTGATTGTTAATTATGGCAATAATTCAGATGAATACTCTGTGTTGAGTGTGTTTAATTGTTAAATGCATGTGGTGTATATATATATATATATATATATATATATATATACTGGATTGTATGTGTTATGTAAATCAAACGTAAATGTATACCGATTGTTATATTGTGCGTTATATGCTCTGGGTAAGCGAAAAGGTACACTACAAATTGGTATCATAGATAAGGTTTCGACACTGAGCCTAGATGGGCCAGTGGAGCGGTCTCTGGACTGAGAATGCAAGGGGAAATTGAGTCGGAAGGACCAATTTCGGACCCTGGTTTGCTCTGAAGCATCACGGAGACACTTGACGAGTTTTATTAAAATTCAGGAAGTATAGCGGTGCTATGAAACCGCAAGTTGGTGTGGTCCATGGCCACGGGGAGACAGGTCTCTACACCAATGGTGTTAGAACCTTGGGATCTGTTCGGGAGGGAAGGCGAGCCCTCGTGACCGTCAGATCTGGGAAAAATGCACGTAGGAATTAAAATTCCTTTTGAAGTACATAGGAAATATGGAAATCGCGATACGCAAAGTCCCAAGGAAATCTGAGTCGTCTGATTGGGAGGACACGTGTCACAAGATCCTCTCTATTGGGGATTCGGACATCGAAGGTCAGAGAAGGAAGTCCTTCGACTTCGCAAGTGGCGAAGTTGCGAGAGAATCGCAGCCGTCCATCTGGGGAGGACAGGTGGCAGTAATCGCAGAGTCGGTAAAGTGCCGAAGAGATCCAGGATTTGGGTCTCGCGAACGTGGGAGTTCCCAGGGTAAGGGCCCAAGAGTTGGGTGCTCCAAGTCGCGAAGTCATGAAGTCACGAGGAGCGAAGACAACCGTTGGATCCGGATCGCGGGAGGACCGTTGGATCCGCACGTGGGATCGTGTATCGGAGCCTCGCGAGAAAAGGCTCGAGAATTTGGCCACGAGGGTCGCGGGGTTGCGAGAAGCGATACCCCAACAGTTGGAGGACAGTGTGGGCCATAGCAAGGCCGGTGAGTGGAATACAGGTGGCACGAAGCCTCGGGATCTCGCCGCGAGAAGTCCCGAAGTATTGGCATTAGGATTCGCGAGTCACGAAGTGCCGAGAGACGAGGTTCGTGTGGTCGCATGGCAGAGCATAAGGTGGGACCCGCATGATCGATGAGCGGACACGCGTTGCCTGGAGATAGGAGTCGACACCCCGTTGAATTCTCGCATCTCGGGGGTTCGCGGATTAGGAGGGTGAAAGCTCGACGGTTCAACCGGCAAGGTTGCGAGGTTGTGAGGTTTCGAGTAGCGGAGGTCCATTGAGGGAGGAGTCAGCTCAGCGTTGACCTATCGCATCTCGGAAGATCGCAGCAGGAGGCACAAGAGTTCGACTCACACACCCACAAAGGTGCAAGTTGCGAGAGGCACTGACATTTAAGCCTAGCCTACGGTTACATGTGGAGAGGCCACTAACAAAGAAAAGAGCCATACCCTTGTCGCATCTCGGGTATCGGCGTTTAGAGGAATGAGTCGAAGGTTTTTGACTCACGAACTCACAGGATCGCGAGTTGCGAAAAGGGTGACTTGGATTTCGTATTTTTAACTGTCGGATCTTCGTGGACCGAAAATCCGAAGTTCTGAAGTCCCAGAAATTGCAGAGCCGAGCAGATCTCCGAAGATTCGTGAAATTGAAAACATTTTCATAAATTGGATTATTTATGAATGATGAAGAATTGTCAAGAGATGGAGGCTCGACAAATTCAAGTCATCTGCGTATTAGATTACAGAGGACTGACGAGTGCCAGAACTGTTTGGAAATTACCTCAAATGCAAAGAAATGGAAGAAATGCATAATACTTCCAGTTCAAGAAACTTAATTAAAATGAAATGTCTTTTATTTTGTTCGAACTGGCTTGTAAATGTTGTAGATTGTTCATAAATTTTAATGTCCTGACAAATTTCGAATTCAATTGCACAGTGCGTGTGCAGAGTTCAACGAAGGCCAGAACTCCAGTTAATCAACGTCGAGTATGGAGTGGGGAAGAGTGCAGATTACCCCTGACATGGAAGACGAACGGGAAGGAAAGGATGTCAATATGGGAGTGGAGGGATCGAACTCCAATGGGCATGGAAAAGAGATGGATAAGGAAGAACATATGATGCAACTCATCGAAAGATTACAGGAAGATGCCCAGGCTCACCTAGCTGATAGCCGAAAGCTCATGAAAATCCGGGATCGCCAGGGTGAATTCAATTTAAAAATGTTGAAGAGCCTGGAAAGAATAGAGAAGAAACTCGAGAAAGAAAGAGACTCAAGTACGACAGAGAGTCGCAGAACCCATAGGAGAAGAGGTAGGTCGAGGAGTGGGAGTTGACATCTTAGTCGCTCCCAAAGACGTTCTGACAGTAAGACACACAGTAGTTCAAGCCCGTCCCCTACCAGAAAACATCAGAAATCTGGAAGAGAGGAATTGAAAGGAGAGATGAACAAGATTAAGCCTCCAACATTCGATGGAGAACACAAGAAGGAGGAAGATGTCAAGACATGGTTGCTTGGCATGAAGAAATACTTCCAATTGCAGAACTATTCCACCCATGCAGAAGGAAGAATTGCAATGTACCAACTGAAAGGAAAAGCATCCATGTGGTGGGATCAGTTTGTGCAGGTGCAGCACATCAGAGAGAAAGAGGTCACTTGGAAGGAATTTAAGAAATATTTCGAGAAGAAATACCTGACTAAAAGATACTATGACAGAAAGATGAAGGAGTTCTTCGAACTCAAGTTGGGCAGTAGGACCATTGATGAGTATGAACGAAGTTTTCTGGAACTACTGAAGTATGTTCCATTCATCAAAGACGAGGTTGTCAAGATTCAGAGGTATCTGAGTGGACTACCACCTTTCATGAGTGACAAGATTCAATATGACGATCCTAAGACCATGGAAGAGACCATCAGAAAAGCAAAATGTTTATACGACAGCAAAGGGAAAATCCTACCTTTCGGAAGGCTTGGGATGACCAGAAGAGGTTTAAGAAAGAATAGAGGCAGAAGGGAGACAAGCCTTCCTTTTTTAGAAACGGTCGTCAGGAACAGCCATCATTTAGAGAACCGAGAAGGACCGAAGAGGGTGCACAAAGGCAGAGACTGACACCCATTCAGTGTTGGGGTTGTCAAGGAAACCACAAGTACAGAGATTGTCCCCATAAAAATGGTAAGGCAAGAACTGTACATACTGTTCAGCAAGCTGAAACAGTGGAGGATATGGGCAGCAGAATGCCGAGGATCTAAGCAGCCCTGGACAACAAGCAAGCAGAATTTCAATCGCACATGATTGAAGTGGAAGGTACGATCAACGACCGACCACTTGTTATTTTAATTGATTCAGGGGCTAGCCATAGTTATGTAGATCCTAGAGTGGTGGAAAGTTTGCATCTAATGAGAAGCAAACATGATCTAAGTCTTGGTTAGTGCAGTTAGCCACAGGGACCAAGAGGAAGGTCACTGAATTGGTTAAGTCATGTTCAGTGGACATGAAAGGAATGAGCACTAAGGTTGAACTGAACATTTTGCATCTAATGAGAAGCAAACATGAGAAGTCTTGGTCAGTGCAGTTAGCCACAGGGACCAAGAGGAAGGTCACTGAATTGGTTAAGTCCTGTTCAGTGGACATGAAAGGAATGAGCACTAAGGTTGAAATGAACATTTTGCCTTTAGGCTCATATGATTGCTTAATTGGGATGGAATGGTTGGACCAGCACCATGCCCTTCTGGATTGCCGTAACAAAAGGTTCACCTGTCTGGACGAAGAGGGAAATCAGGTAACAATCCAAGGAATTCCCAGAGTCGTGGCTGTGAGGGAAATCTCAGCCATGCAGCTAAAGAAGTGTTACCGGAAAGGATGTCAATTATTTGCAGCTTGGGTGGAAGAAGCATCCCAAGATGTAGTATCGAATTTGGAAGACCATGAAGTACTCAAGGGGTTTAAGGATGTATTTCAAGAAGTGCCTGGACTACCTCCGAGGAGGGACATTGATTTCTCTATAAATTTGATGCCTGGAACAGCTCCAGTTTCAAAAGCTCCTTATAGAATGAGCACGCCAGAGATGGAAGAGTTGCAATTGTAGCTCGAAGAGCTACTAAAGAAAGGTTACATTCATCCTAGTGTGTCACCTTGGGGAGCCCCAGTCCTATTCGTGAAGAAGAAAGATGGGACGTTGAGGCTGTGCATTGACTTTCGGCAGTTGAATAAAGTCACTGTCAAAAACAAGTATCCTCTGCCAAGGATTGATGATCTCTTTGATCAGTTAAAGGATGCGAAAGTATTTTCGAAAATAGATCTTCGATCTGGATATCATCAAGTGAGGATAAAAGATGAAGACATTAGCAAGACCGCCTTTAGGACAAGGTACGGTCACTATGAATTTACAGTGGTGTCGTTTGGATTGTCCAACGCGCCTGCTGTCTTCATGTGCTTAATGAATGGAGTGTTCAGAAATTATCTGGACAAGTTTGTCATAGTCTTCTTGGACAATATCTTGGTGTATTCCAAGACAGAGGAAGAACATGAGCAACACTTGAGAATGGTGCTGCAGGTGTTGAGAGAACACCAGTTGTACGCAAAACTTAGCAAGTGCTCTTTTTACCAAAGGCAGATCCATTACTTGGGACATATAATATCTAAAGAAGGGATCGTTGTGGATCCTGAGAAGGTACAGGCCATTCGAGAATGGCCAACGCCAAGGAATGTGACAGAAATTAGATCTTTTATGGGTCTGGCAGGCTATTATAGGAGGTTCATAGCCGGATTCTCAAGGATAGCGCATGTTATCACTTCCTTGCAAAGGAAGGGAAAGAAGTTCCAGTGGACTGAAGAATGTGAGAGCAGCTTCCAGCAATTGAAGCAGCTGCTCACTAGTGCTCCAATCCTGAAGATTGCAGATCCAAACAAGGATTACGTAGTTTGCACAGATGCGTGTAAGGAGGGACTGGGAGGAGTTCTCAACCAAGAGGGATTTGTAATTTGTTATGAGTCCTGAAAGTTGAAGGAGCATGAGAAGAACTACGCCACTCACGATTTAGAGCTGGCAGCAATCGTCCACACCTTGAGGAAATGGAGACATTACCTCATGGGCAAGAAATTCGAATTAAGAACAGACCACAACGGTCTGAAATATTTATTTGATCAGTCAACCTTAAATGCCAGGCAAATTAGATGGTTGGAATTTCTGTGCGAATATGACTTTGATATCAAGCATATCAAAGGGAAAGAAAATAAGGTGGTTGATGCACTCAACAGAAAAGTGCATGAATTACATGCTACAGCCATTAGCATGTACCAGACTGAGATGAAGGACAGAATTCTAGAAGCTGCCAATGTTGATTTGCAGTACAAAAATCTCGTAGCAAAGCTACAACAGCGTGAGAGACCACAGACCCAGGAAAGTTACACTTTAGGAACTAGTGGTTTACTTCTGTATAAAAACAGAGTGTATGTACCTAATGCTGAGAATTGAAGCTAGCAATTCTAAAGGAGATGCATAAAGTGGCTTATGCTGGACATCCGGGATATCAGAAGACTGTGGCAGCAGTCCGAAGCCATTATTTTTGGTCGGGGTTGAAGAAAGAAATCGCTGAATACATCGCAAGATGCATGGAGTGCCAAAAGGTTAAGGCGGAGCATAGGCACCCAGCAGGGTTGCTGCAGCCTTTACCTATTCCTGAATGGAAATGGGACGTGGTAACAATGGATTTTATCAC
>ML796290.1:245756-260629 GCA_009831015.1 Picea engelmannii | reverse complement strand
TAAGGATGGAAATTTATTTTAAAATGTAGAAACCTTGGCAAATCTTACTAATCCTTCATATGCCAACTATAAATGTTTGGCGATATTTTTGTAAAAATATTCAAATTTCTAAGGATTTTATATAGTTTGTATAAAATTTTGGCAATTTTTAAGATAAAATGATTGTATCCTATAGAATTTGGGCGAATCATTTTTAGAATAGCAAATCTTTTTTTGGGAAAAACCATGGAAAATTAGCCCATGACAACATTTAGCCCCTAAAATCATCCATGGCCTTCGTGTTCCAAAGTTGTAAGGGCAACCCAGGGAACAGAACCCAAAGGTGGCGAAACTGAAAATAATCATGTGTCGGATCAAAGTTGACCCTCCAACAGTTTAACATCAGACTACTATCGTCAATTATCCATAAGCTTATCTAGGACTAGAAGAGTATATTCTTGGCTTCTGAAGCGAAACCCGAACCAACCCCTCGACAAAATTATGACTTTTGGAACGTACCCCAAAAGAGGAGCCCAGGTGGACTGAACCCAGGCTGTTAAGGAAGTTCTACATAAGGAGCGATAGGAAAGACGTCCCACCAGTGCACAAAGCGCCAAGTTAACAGTTCCTCTAACCCAATGTCTGCTCCCAAAACCATATTACGTTTTGATCGATTAGAGGTCCACGGTTTTAAACAATGGCCTCCTCCACCTTGTGGCCGACGCACTATACCTCCCAGATTTTTACAGCCAACAGACCTCCCTAATACATCCCGTCCACCAACAGGATTTATGTCTGCTCCCTGTTGAAGAGGTGAACCTCCTGGTATGCTCTCTGGAGACAGTGGTAAAACGAGAAGAGACTCGGCCTTTTTCGTCGGAGAAAGAATAGGAAAACAAGTCGAGGTTGCCAGCTTCGATGAGTTAAGGCCATTACTTGCGTTGAACGCGTCAGCCGAGGCGAATAATCCGACTATGTTCCAGAGAGCCTCATCAACCACACCCATTAGTGCACTGACCTCAGCGTCCATCTGAAAGCTTCTCTAATGAAATGAGACGCTGCCACCTAAACACCACTGCCCCTTCTCTAATGAAATGAGACGTTGCCACCTAAACACCACTACCCCCCTCACTAACCTAACGACAAGACTCAAGATCTGATGAGCAGTTTAATTACTTATCATCGCACTAAAGTATAATGAAATGTTTTAAATTAGATGTTTAACAAAAATACAAATAACTTTATATTCATTTATGCAATTTTTCTAGAAATTGAATAAAAATTGAACACAATTACTCATCATTGCACTAAAATATAATGAAATATTTTAAATTAGATGTTTAACAAAAAAATACAAATAACTTTTTGGCATTGAAAGGGACATTAGACTCTAGGAACTACATGCATTAGAGCCAACCAAACCATCCAATAAAATAAAATAAAAAACATTTTCAATCAATTTGCTTTCTAGGAACTACATGCATTAGAGCCATCTAAACCATCCAATAAAATAAAATAAAAAACAAATTCAAGCAATTTGCTTTCAAGGGTAGAGATTTCTTCATTTTCCTACAAACCATGTCAACATAGATCACCATGGGTGTTTGGCCTTATAACCGAGATTCATGATTGCATCTCTCAACATTGCTATTTAATTCACAAAATCACCATTTAAGAAAAAACTATGTACCCACTTGCTCCTTGGTTACATATCTCAAGGTCACTATCTAATTCTCAACTTCTCAAAATCATCATCTACAAAAGTGGATATACCCATTTGATTCATCACAGACCTATACGAAAGCACGGTTGGTTCATTGCCTAAAATTTGAGCAATTGATAATTATATTTACATCCCCAAAGGATGAAAGAAAAGATTGCACCTCCCAAGGCCGCCATCTAATTCTCAACATCACCATTTAAGAGTGGATGTGCTCACTTGGTTCTTGGTTGCATATCGCAAGGTTGCTACCTTATTCTCGGCGTCTCAAAATCATCATCTACAAAGTGGATATACACATTTGATTTGTAACAGATATATAAGAAAGTGGATATACCCATTTGATTCATAGCAGATTTATAGCATATTTATAAGAAAGCAAGGTTGGTTCATTGCCTAAAGTTTTCGTAATATATAATCATATTTACATCCCCAAAAGAAGAATGAAAATCAGCATTCATTTACAAAGAGTATCGCAAGCTTGCTACCTAATTCTCGGCGTCTCAAAATCATCATCTACAAAAGTGGATATACCCATTTGATTCATAACAGATTTATAAGAAAGTGGATATACCCATTTGATTCATAGCAGATTTATAAGAAAGCAAGGTTGGTTCATTGCCTAAAGTTTTAGTAATAGATAATCATATTTACATCCCCAAAAGAAGAAAGAAAATCAGCATTCATATACAGAGTGGGAAAGGACTATTCAAAAACATCAAGCCTTTCTGACTAAAGATCCTGTTGTGGGAAATGCTTTTGCACATTTTTTATGTTGTTCCTCCCCTGCCTAATCCAAAACTTCTCCCTTGCAACATCTAGACTTTTGGCATCAACTCCAATAGCCCCAAACAAGGCACGGTAGCAACCACATACTATAATCTGTGCTTTTGGATCCACCTTGGGGGCCACTCTAATCAACTCATTGAGTTGCAAATCAAAAGCATCTTTTGAAAGAGCACTGCAATTGGAAATCTTGGCCTTCTGGGAAGTAAGGTCTCCCTTTGAGATTGTAGAATTTTTCGATAGGTAGTGAAAAGAAATGGCAGCTTCAATGATTTCTGATCCTAGGATATTCAAGACCGCATTGTTGTCTAGGGAAAATGAAGCATGAGTCATTGTTTTCGCCAATAGCGACTTATCCTTGAATTGATACCTACAAATGCAAGTGCAAGAACAAATGTTACAAAATACATCCAAAATAATATACACAAAAAAACATATCTGGCTTATATAATACACCTAATAAAGATAAAAACTGTATCAATATCACGAGGAAAAAACACCATATGCTATTGTTCCGTTAGAGAACCAATCTTACATAATACATCCAAAAAAATATAGACAAAAAAACATATCTGGCTTATATAATACACCTAATAAAGACAAAAACTGTATCAATATCACGWGGAAAAAACACYATATGCTATTATTCCGTTAGAGAACCATGGACATTATCATTTTGAAATGTATAAATGTACAACCCAGACTGATAAAGCAAAAGTACTCTCTGGCACCAAGTGTGGAGAAGTGCAGAAAGTTTARGGTTGGAAGAAGGGTTAGACACTAACCCCTGGAATTCCTTTGTGCAGAGGTTACTGAATAGTTTTATTAGACTAAACATWGAAGAAGATACACTGGTCTGGGCAAAAAGTTCCATCAATGGTGAATACACAGTTAGCCTAGGATATTCAGCTATGATTTTGGCAGGAGGACAGCAGGATGTATTTTGGYRGTGGAAATCAATCTGGAAGTTGAAAGCTTATATTTTTCTATGGCTTGCAATTCCCAATAARATCTTCACATGGGAAGTTCTGCAGAAATGCTCGTGGAAAGGCCCTGGTTAATGTGTTTTGTTYAAGCATGCAGGCRAGACAATCTATCTGTTGATATAATGTCCTTTTGCTAGGGAGGTATGGGATGTTGCTAGAACATTGGTAGTRGGTAAAGGAAATTGGCTAGAACATTGGTAGGAAATTGGCAGGGTACYACCTTAGCAGAAGGGCTTAAAAATTGGTGTGAGGATTCAGAGATGGCAGAATGCAAAGCTCTACCAACTGTGGTATCATGGACACCACGGACTACTAGAAATGCCATGCATTTTYGAGAGGAAACACTCTMTCCACTTCAGGTATTTTACCAATTAAGTTTACTTATGATTTCATTAGAGTACCTCTCAAGACTCAACCTCCAAGACAGATCTGGTTCMCTGGACATTGATAAACCTAGAGCTTGGGGATTTCTTTATGGGGCCTGTAATGGGAACCGAGGCYTATGTGGGGCAAGGGGTGCTTTATTATTTTCTGAGGGTCACCACATTACTTTCCAGGMAGGTCTGGATAGAGGAATGGCTGAGATGCGAGCCCTGGCTGCACTCTTCAGAATCACAGTAGAATGGGATATTTCTCCTCTATGGGTTTTTGGTGATTCAACACTGGTCATTGGCTGGGTGTCAAGAAATTACGGGCTTCAAAACCTTACTTTGCAGACATGTTATGATCAGATCCATTTGATGTTGGCAGGTTCACCACTATTACTTTCAAGCTTCAACTATATCTTTAAGGAACACAATATGCTCACGGATGGTTTATCAAAACAAGCACTGAAGGTTGGGTCAAAGAACTTGATCGATACTAGGGAGGGGGAATCCCTACCCACAGTTGCCAGATCTATATATGAATTTAGTATTTTCATCCCTTGGGAGATAGGGTCTTACTTTGATATGGTATTCTTAAGTAGAAGATAGTGAAGATTTTCTTCTTCTTTTTTGACGGAGGTTGTGAAGAACATTGAACTATTTCCTGTACTTAACGGTGCTTGTGTTTTTTTATTTTGATGTATACATAAGAGGACTGTTTATATGTCAATAGAGTTACTCAATAAACCTAAATTTTGAACTTTTCAAGACAATTTGCAGATGTATTACAAACTGTGCTTAAGCTTCAGGCGGGTAGCTAACTATGCTCTTTTCCATTTTTTTGGTGCCATGTGCAGTTGTGGAATGTAACTTTACTTTTTTCTTCCATGAAATAAAAAACTTCTGAAATTGTTTTTTGGAAAAATAATAAAATAAAATAAAGACCAAAGCAAAACACCAATCTGAAATAGAGAAAATAGAAGGAAAATGATGCATATTACAAAAGAGATATGAGAGGCCAATACAACTAAACAAAAGAGAGTGAAAACCAGTAAATATTAAAAACCCAGAAAACAAAGTTATTTTTCTAATGTACAAAGCCACAGGTATCTTTGATTTTGCATCCATACCTTAGTCCCTTAACAGGTAAAAATAAAACATAAAAAAGAAAAGAAACATAAACATAATGAGGGAATCAAAAATAGATTTATTACTAAAGAATTTCAGAGTACATATGCTAATAAATGACAAAAAAAGTGGGCCTCCTGGATTTCAAAGTTACACAATGAAAGGAATCCAAATAAAATGCATAGAACAGATCATTTACGAAAACAGACCTGGAAGATTTTCAGCTGTTTGTGTTGCCAGTCTAGGTGCCTTGCATTTTAAATCCATAGATGCACCTAGACTGGCAATGACTACTTAAAATAGGTACAACGAAAACAAAGAGAGAAAACAAAAAATATAACACTTCTGAACTTTGGGTTACATTCATAAGGCCAAGAAGGTTTTCATCTGTTTATGTTTAAGGAACGTTGTGTCTTGCATTTTAAATCCATAGATAAACAGAGACTGGCAACCACTACTTAAGAATAGGTCCGAAGGAAAGAAAGAGACAGAAAACAAATATATAACACTATTGAACTTTGGGTTACATTCATAAGCACAGCGGAAATGCACTAAAAGTACTGCAGTATCACTTAGAAAGAGGATAGATTGTCAAAAAAATTATATCTGTTTTTTTTTTTTCTTTCAATTCTTTAAGACGATGGAATCCTTGAATTTAATCATGGTGGCCTGCCCCATTTCTTGGCTACTCTTGATATTGGATTGAATAGACAGGAAGAGGCCAGCCTCAAGAAAACAAACTTACTTGATTTTAGTCTGTAATTCCTCTATACTACTCGTGTATGGTTCCTTCATTACAGGATGTATTTTCTGTTCAACATGGGAGTATGCCTGCACTTCAAAGCCCATGAAATTAGCAGAAATAATACAATTTCACATATAGCATAATATCAAGAAAAAACTAAATAAAGCAGTGAGCACCTGTGAAATGCAGAGGATCATGAACAATGCCAGACACCCAGCAGCTGTGAACGCCATCTTGTTTACAGAATCCTGAGCCCTTAGTCTGTGCAAAATCTGAAAACGCTCAACATAGTCTCAATAGATAAAACATTTACGAAACCTAGATGCATGACAACAATTCGCTAATACCCATCCTCAAATGCATAAACCCAAATTATCAGAAAACCTACAACTCTTATAGCCCTCAATGCATAAAGTTCAAACCCTGCCTCAAGTTGTAAAAGACCCTCACTGTATAAAGCCCAACATAGCAGTGACTACAAAAAACCCTCAATACAATACAGTGTGCAAGTCCCAAGAGTCAAAAGTTCTTGCAGCCTTCAATTAACAAATACCATCTGTCGGAAACTTGCGTCCACTGCACACTACCCTACGAACAAAAACCCTAAATTTAAAAAACCCTTACCAGTCTTAAGATGCATAAATCCCCAACTAAAAAATCCTTTTTACCCCCTCACACAAAAGAACCTTCTGCAGTGCATCAAACGTGTGTCATCAAACAATTGGAAGCTGCAACGCTGATTCCTGCAAGTCCCAATATTCAAAAGTTCTTGCAACCTTCAATGAACAGACACCATCTGTCAGAAACTTGCCTCCACTACACACTACCCTAAGAACAAAGGCAAACCCTAAATTTAAAAAACCCTTACCAGTCTTAAGATGCATAAATCCCCGGACCCCAAGTAAAAAAATGCTCTTTACCCGCTCACACAACAACAGAACCTTCTGTAGTGCATCAAATGTGTGTCATCAAACAATTGGAAGCTGCAAAGGTGATTCCTTCACCCATTGAAATTAATTTAATGGTACAATTATGTCAATTCACATCGGTTTTCCAGTACCCAACTATTGATTGTCTGACCCTTTTAAGTATTAATGTACAGTGTTTTAATTTTTAACCAAAACCGTCCGAGTTCGAATCTGATGACGGGTGTGTAACAGCTACATATTTCAAATTTCGTTCACACCACTACATTGTTGAACATTGATCTTTGTAGGACAAAATCCAAATCAACGAAGGCATGTTGGTGCGGATGGAAAACATAGTAAGATGATGCAGGGAATGTTTCTCTTTGTTTTTTGTCTTTTTGTACAGAGAATCTCTATGCATCATATAAGTTAGAAAATAATTAACATAAATAAATAAATTATTTTTTATTTTTTTAAGTGGTGAAGTTTGAGGTTTTATTTTTATTTTTTTTAATTTCATTAAGTATCATGGTTTGAGAAGATTATAATAGTAATAATTTTTTATAATTAAACGAATATTTTTGTTATTGGACATAATAATGTGAAGGACAGTTACTTTTTCACATTTAAAAGAAAAATATTTTATTTTTAATTGTATTTAGTTACCATGTAATAATGTGAAGGACAATTTGAGCTATTTTTCACAATTAAAAAAAATTATTTATTTTTAATTTTATTTAGTTCTCGTGTTTTTTTGAAGATTATAACACTAATAAATTTTGATCATAAAATTAATATATTTGTTATTAAGGTCGAAAATAATTCACATAAATAAATAAAATATTTTTTATTTTTTTAAATGGTAAATTTTGAGGTTCAAGTTTTATTTTTAATTTCATTTAGCATTAGGGTTTGAGAAGATTATAATAATAATAAATTTTGATTATTGAACTAATATTTTTGTTATTGGACATAATAATGTGAAGGACAATTTGAACTACTTTTTTACATTTAAAATTTTTTATTTTATTTTTAATTTTATTTAGTTATCATGTTTTGAGAAGATTATAACACTAAGAAATTTTGTTTATAAAATTAATATTTTTGTTAATGGATATAATAATGTGAAATACAAATTGAGTTTATTTTTTATCAAAGAGTTTTTTTCAACGAAAAAAATACGCTTTATATTCAAAAGGATATAAAAGTGTACAAGGCTAATATAGTTGGTCTATCACAAAAAAACAAGAACTATGCCTATGAATCAAAACTATCCAAACAAAACAAAGATGTAACTAGTCACAACGAGACCAATGTCGATCCCATGGGTGGGCATCGCTCAAGGCTAGTGGGCCTTTCAAAGAATGATCAGCAAGGGAGGTCCCTCATTGCCTTCTTCCCATCTAGTAAAACGAATGTGACCCGGAGGCAAAGACAACTCTTGTTTTGAAAGTGTGTCAGCCTCGATATTTTCCTCCCTGTAAATGTGAGAGAAAGTAAGAAGATGAAACAGCTGAGTCGCTTCACGAGTTCTCTCCTTCCAGCTCGCCAGGTCCGCAACATGGAAGTCAGCGCGCCCGTTTAACCAATCAATGATAAGTTTGGAGTCACCAAGCAGTAGGAGCTCATTGATATGTAAACGGCTTGCCAGAATACAAGACGCCCACGCTGCCAAGAGTTCAGCGTTTGTATTGGATCCAGTCCCACAGTTTAGTGTCCACCGGTAACAAGTCTGAGAGTTTATGGCAATCATCCCACCCGCCCCGTAGAATAAGCCATCATGTTGAGCCGCTCCATCGAACCAGGCCACAACTTTATCTAGTGGAACGTTGAAGATGGATCTGCAAGGTTTTGTGGTCGGTGATAGCTTCCTGCTCACGGCCATCTTGGCAAAGATAGTGCTGGCCACCCTGTGGGAAGAAGGTATCTTGTCTTCGAACAATGTCGCGTTCCTGTGCTTCCATACATGCCAGCAGAGAAGGATTGGGAGCTTCACCTGGTTCGTTGAGACCCCCAACCAATTCTGGAAACAATGAGAAACGTTGTTACCTGACCAATTGGATGTGAGCAAAAGAGCTGGTGTTAATAAATGCCAAACGGATCTGGTAAATGAGCATTCTATGAAGACATGGGCAACTGTCTCAACGTTTGACTTGCAGAGGCTACAACGGTTGGGCCCCGTCCATCCTCGTGCTTGTAGATTCGGCCACAACAATAATTTATTTTCGAGTAAAAGCCAAGTGAATAGCTTCTGCTTGAGCGGACAGTCGCTCCTCCAGATCTTTCCGCGCCCTCGCTCCGTTGAAAAGGTCCAACACTTTGCAGCTAAAGAATTGTAGGCGTTCTTTGCAGTAAGGGCGCCAGATCTGTCCCCTCCCGTCCACATGAGCAAATCGGGCCTGTCCTGAAGACGGATGCCCGTATCCCTAAGTCTGCGTGTATATCCGTCCCATTCAATTGCAAGATCCACGCCCAAATCTATCTCCTCGCTATTGAGCCAGCGATCGCTCAAATGACCCCCGCTATGAAAAGAATTGAACTGATAAAGGAAGAAAAGATTTCTATGGTGAAGGTGCTTCAACAGTTCTGTGGAAAGCATGGCAAGCTTGCCCAATCCCAGCACACTGTCCCTTCCAACTTCAATCAGATGTCTGTTACCAGGAGCCCATGAGAGCCAATGAAGAATGATAGGAAGGGTTGTTAAAAGGTGTTTCCAGGTCTGGGAGCCTTCTGTGGGTTTCTCAGAGGCCGATCTGAGCCAGAAATGAACCGGTATCTGAGGGAAATATTTAGCCTTGATAACCTTACTCCAGATGCCAGGCTTCATAAGAATGCGCCAGAGGGTGTTTGCCAAGAGCGCCCGGTTGAAGAAGGGCAAATTCCTGAGGCCCCATTCGCCCATCTTCTTTGGTTTAGAAATTGTCTCCCAGTTGCATAGATGATAACCAGTAGTCTTGCTGCCAGTCCATAGAAAGGAGAAAATAAGCTGACGAATAGAGCTAAGAATTGTGGCCGGGATTTTTGCAAGCGCCATCCAATAGACCGGAAGGCTTTCCAACACAGCTTTTATGAGAATGTATCTCCCTCCCATGGAGAGTAGCTTGTTACACCAATGATGAATTTTTCTTTCAAATTTATCTAGGAGCCAAAGCCAATTTTTGTTAGAATATCTGGAGGATTTGATGAAAAACCCAAGGTAGGAAAACCCCTCCTGTAGGTCTGCTGCATTAATACTGAACAAATCTTTCAAATTTGTTAAGAATGGCTCCTGTGTATTCAAAGCAAGGAAGAGAGATTTTTGAAGATTTATCACCAGTCCAGAGGCTGCGCAGAGGGTACTAATGATGGAGTGAATAAGGGACCATTCGGCAAGACTGGCCTCTGTCAAAATTAGCACATCATCAACAAAGAGAATGTGTAGGATGTGTGACAGCCTCGAGAAATTGACTCCAGAAAGATGGCCCTCCGCTTGGCTGTTTTTGAGTAAGATGCTAAGCCCTTCAAGAATCATGATAAAAAGTAGTGGTGATAGAGGGCATCCTTAACGGAGCCCTCTCTCGCATCGAAAAGTTTTTAAGGGTTCCCCATTGATCAGAACAACCAGAGTTGTCGATGTAATACAACTTAATATCCAATTGGTAGTGGCTCGCCCAAAACCGCTCTGCAGAAGAATAAGGTGCAAAAAGTTCCAATTAACACAGTCAAAAGCCTGCTTGAGATCCAGCTTGAGAAGAATGGCTTGTTGCTTTCTAGTCTTTAAGGTGTGTATGCATTCCTAAGCTACACCAACTGCATCTAAAATCTGTCTACCTTTCAGGAAGCCAAGCTGCTCCTCCGATAGAGCTTTGGAGAGTAAAGGGCGAATTCTATTGGTGATAATCTTAGATATTAGTTTATAACATAGATTGCAAAGTGAAATAGGACGATAGTCTTTGAAGTGTTTAGGTAGATTGGATTTAGGAATCAAGACAATATAGGTGTTGTTAAGCTGAGGATTTATCACACCTCTTAAACGAGCATCCTCCACGACATCCAGCAGTTCCTGACCCATAATGTCGAAGAAATGAAGGTATAATTCAACCGACCATCCGTCGGGTCCCGGACTCTTTTCTTTTTTGAAACCCTTGAGAACTGTCAATAATTCCTCCTTTGTATAGGGGGATTCCAAGGCTAGTGCCTCCTCTGCTGTCACCATGTTAGGGAAACGGCTAGCTAACTCCACCTGTGCGTTGAGGCTTGGTGCGGTGGAGACCTAAAAAAAGGCTTTAAAATGGTGAGCAACAGCCTTTTTAATAGCTTCCTGGGCATGATGTTTGGTGCCATCCTCCTCTTCAATATCCCACAGTTGTTTCTTTGATCTACGAGCACTGGCAAATCTATGGAAGAACCGGGTGTTTTTATCCCCACCCTCGAGCCAGAGCATCCTGCTCTTTAAGCGCCACCTCTCCTCATCTTCACGCAAGAAAGTTGATCGGGCTTTCTCCAGCTCACGGATTCTACAGTTGATGTTCGAATTTGCAGTATTTAGAAGTTGTAAATGGAGTAGAGCAGCCAGCTCTTCGTCAATCTTGTTAATGGCGTCTTGCTCCTCACGTTTTTGGTTTTTTAGCCAAATAGATGTATGTTGCTTTAAGATGGCTAATTTTCTTACCAAATTATCTTGCGAATCACCAGGCACCGAAACAGAACAGTCCTTCCACGTCGATCTGACCAAACTATTAAAAGAAATCTCCTTTAACCATAATGGGTTAAATTTGAAAGGTTGGCCCGCCCCATAGCGACCCAAACCAATATGTAGACATATGGCAGCGTGGTCCGAAAGAAATGGTAAATTTACCCAAGCACGAGAACAACGAGATGGTGAAAGTATCTCTTCAGAGATAAGAAATCGGTCAAGTCGCTTGGCAATGTTGTCCGGACCTTGTCTACCGTTTCTCCAGGTAGGTAAAAGCTCGGCCGGTTTCAGATCAATCAGGTTGTTCTTGAAAAACACTTGTTTAAAGAAGCTCATGTGAGGATCAGTGATCGCTTTTTGACCCCATGTCTCCAATGGACTGGTGGTTAAGTTAAGATCTCCCGCTAAGATAAGGTTACGAGCCGCCAAGAGTCCGAGATCATCCAGACGCTCCCAGAAGGCCTTGCGATCAGTACATGGGCTGTATACATTGAGAAAGTTGAAGGAAGACTTTAGTTCAAAGCTGTAGCCTGTTAGAAGAATCCCTCCAGAGCTGAGCATCGGTCGAAGATCAAAGAGAGAAGGGTCCCACGTGGCCAGAAGTCCTCCCGAGGTGCCCACCGAGCTTGCCGCGCAGGTCAACCAGTATGGCCTGAGTCGATGAATGAAATCCCTGGCTGCGGAAGCAATCACAAGTGTTTCTTGCAGAAAGATAATTGACGGTTGTGTCTTTTCCAAAAGTCTTCGCATGGAGGCAAATTTCAGGGCTCCTCCGACCCCTCTTATGTTGAGGGATAGTAGGATCATGAATTACCTCTGGCTAGGGCTTTTAATCCTCTAAGCGCCCCTTGATTTGTGATCGTAGCAGAGTTCCCCGTTGCTTTCAATCCAGACAGAGTTTTCTTGCGAGCACTGCGGGTTTTCAAAGGAGAAAGTTCAAGCCCAATACCTCTAGACCAATGAGGGTCTGGTTCTGATGAAGTGGGAATGTTTGAAGAGGATGGTTGATCCGGTGGAGGTATGTTGGGTTGTATTATAGAGTTTCCAAGATAGGTATGGATAGGTAACGAGTCAAAAGGTAGAGAGTGTGCTGGTGTAGCTGTCGAAAACAAGGATTCAAGTTGTATTTCAGATTGGCTCGATTCAGAGTATCCAGGTAATGTATAAGAGTTTGGTGTTTCATTAATAGATACTGTAGACGGGGTACCCGAAACCAAAGTGGAAGGAGCTAGATGTGTTGGGTGTGTTTCAAGTGCTGGATAAGGGATGGAGGCGCTACCAGTTAGGATAGGCTCAGTTGAGGGGGGAAGAGATGTGGGGTCAGACAAGTCCGAAACCGTGGCCTTTGCTCCAGAACCCAAGATCAAATTCTCTTGATTAGCAATGTACATTATGTCCCAAGAAGAGAAAGTGTTATAGAGAGAGGGACAAAGTAAATGGATCTTACCTACTAAGGAGTCATCAGAAGGATTTGAATCACGCCCAAAGTTGGGTGCCTTCTCTTCAGCAAACTGGTTTGGTGAGGAGATGTAGCCGTCAAAATTTGGCTCCTCTGCTGGATCCAAAACAATGTCCGGTCGAGGAAACTTATGGCAGTCCCTTCTCAAGTGCCCTGTTATGTGGCAAAAGGAGCATCGGAAAGGGATGCCAAGATAGTCCAGACGTTGTGTGATCAGTTGATTGCGCCAATCTATTTCTAAGATTTCAGGAAGTCCAGCCTGAATGTCAATCTCCACGTATATCTTAGCCATTCTTCTGTTTGTCTCTGCTAGACAGTTTGCATCCACTCTTAAAAATCGCCCTAAGGAGGTCCCAATAAGTTCAAGCGCTTGTTGGTTCCAGAGTTGAAGAGGGAGACCAGGTAGCAGGACCCAAACATGCTTGTGACTGAAGAACTCAGTTGTAGGATTAAAACCGAGCCTCCATCTTTTGAGCATGAGACTACCCCCATTTATCGGCCATAACCTGTCCAGAATGAGTGTCGAATCCTCTGGCTTATTAAAGATAAAGCCAATCCAACCTTGTTGCAGCATGTGTATCTTAGGAATGTATCCCAGAATCGGCGCCCAGTGGATAGAAATCCAGGCATCCACAGTTTGCTTACATTTTTCTTTGTAAGCCAGTCTTTCATTTTTCTTTATAAAATCATAATCGCACCATCAAATCTTTCATTTTTTAACATTACAATTACAAAGTAACTATGATTTTTCTTTGTCAAAACTCAACACTATTCCATTAAGTTTATTAGAGACATTGTCTAAATAAAATAAAATAAACCACAAAACTCTAGAGAGTTTTAATTCAATCAATTGATTCCTTCATGTGTGTCCTTTCTCCTCCCCACCCCCGCCTTGTTGTAATCTTTTGAACACTTTTCTCTCACTCTAATTATGCAATTGGGTATAAAATTGTATTAAATAATTTTAAACAAAATTTTAATAACTATATTTTTAAACATAAAAACTTACATTTTAATATACCTTTTTTATATAACTTGAAAATTGTAATTTATATGAGTTAATCAAATAATTTTAAACAAAATTTTAATAACTATATTTTTAAACATAAAAACTTACATATTGATATACCTTTCTCATATAACAACTTGAAAATTGTAATTTATATGGGTTAATCTCAAGATGAAGTTCATAACTCTCCGTACATCTATAACTTGAAAATTGTAATTTATATGGGTTAATATCAAGATGAAGTTCATAACTCCCCACACATAAATAAGGACATTTACTTACGAAAAATAAAAAAGTATGTTTTATTATTGATAATGACAATGATAATTACTAATGTCTATTGAAATCTACATTAGCCTATTGAACCTTGAGAGGGGACAACTTCCATCCTCGAGGAGGGAATCCCCATATCATTGGCTTTTGTTTTATCCTCCAAGACTAGATAGGGTTCCTCTAAATCTTAGATAGGGTTAATTAAATTTCTCAAAATCTTATGTCTATTGATTTTCATCATCTTTTTTCTTTTCTTTGGCCAACAAAAATACCCAACTTTTTTATTTAGCCCAATCCCCCTTTTTATGTGGCAAATGAGCTCAAGCATAAGGATAAGTATCATGTAAATGACCTATAAAATGACAAATCCAACATCAAAATGTTGTATACTCATAATCCAAAAATCTAAGTCCATTTAAAAAATTCTCATTTGAGAATCATTTTATCCCAAAAAAAACCCTTACTGAAATCTCAACACAAAGCCGACAATAAATTTCTCAAAATCATTTTTAATATAACTATCCAAATATTCTCAATATCCTAAATAACTAAGATATACCAAAAATATAAAAAAAACAAATGAAAAAGACAAACAAACTCCAAATTTTATTAAAATATATATCTAATTTTTTAGATTTTGCAAATACTTTTATTTTTTGTTTAAACAAATATAAACCCCACACTACATTAATACAATACAAATTATAACATGTTTTTAATCATATTGCTTAAATATGTCCTCCATAAATTTTGAACGTGAATTTTATAAAAAAATAAAAAATAAAAATCTTAATATTCACCTAGCCTCTCGTGGCATTAAAATAAAAATAAGTAAACAAA